>JAQQSU010019298.1:0-10295 GCA_028627135.1 Pseudochirops cupreus
CAAGGGATTGTGGAACTGGGTCTTGTAAACTAAAAGTAAATAAACAAATCAAGTAAAATTAAAAAAAAAAGAAAGCTATGGGTAAGTTCACTTACCTTGATAGTTTGCATTCCAGGGATGTACACATTGACAATGAAGTTGACTCAGGCATTGTCAGAGCTAGCTCAGTGTTTGGAAGACTCCAAAGGAAAGTGTGGGAGAGAAAAGGTATTAAACTGACTACCAAACTGAAGATCTACAGAGCTGTGGCGCTGACCTCATTGTTGTATGCCCAGGAAACCTGGACAGTCTACCAGCACCATGCCAGGAAGCTGAATCACGTCCATTTGAATTGTCTTAGGAAGACACTGAAGATCACCTGGCAGAATAAGGCACCAGACCCTGAGGTCCTTTCTTGAACTAAACTGCCAAGCATTCAAACTCTTCTTCAGAAAGTGCAACTCCAATGGACTGCGTTGTTCCAATGCAACATGAAGGCTTGCCAAAAAGAGTTTCCAAAAAAGTTATGGAGAACTCACACAGGGCAAGCGTTCACATGGAGGTCAGAAGAGGCAATACAAGGACCCTCTCAAGGTCTCTCTTAAGAACTCTGGAATTAATTGTGTGACATGGGATACACTGGCACAGGACTATACAGCATGGCATACCCACATCTGAGAAGGTGTGTGCTCTATGAGCAAAGCAGAATTGAAGTAGCTCAAAAGAAATGCAAGATGTGCAACTGTAGAGAATCCACCCCAAAAGTTCACATGGACTATTTATGCCTGACCTGTGGTAGAGCATTCTAAGCTCATATTGGTCTGATTAGCTATGGTCAGACACACTGCAACGTGACTCTAACATAGTGATGTCATTTTGGTCCTCTTCAAGAACAAAGAACAACAACCCATCAACCAGCACACACTCATACTTGTAGGGCAAACTCTCCCAGGCCATGAAGAGCTGGATCATCCAACCAAGGTATTTATCATATGAGCTTGTCTACTCTGATACACTGCCACCATGCCATTTCCCAGAATGGTTGGTTAAAGAGACTGATGTTCTCAGAGACAGGATAACAACATGCGATCTAAGAACTCAGTCAGAGGTCCAGACTACAGCTAACTCTTATAGGGGGTCTGCTTAGTGACCCTGTGATCTCTCTGTGCCTTAGTTTTTCTACTAATCCATGAGGGAATCAAAGTACTTACTCCTATCACAGGCAAGAATCATAAGAATGATAGCCAAGCATTTTGCAAGCTGTAAAGTATAATGCATATTTTAAATATTTATAAGGTGAGAGTGAATTGACTTCTTTGCCATTACTTGGTATTACATTTTCATGTGAACTCTACTGCAATAGGGAGAATGATACATCATGTTTCCTGCTGGTCCTTTCCTGGCTCATATGCCATATTGGGCACGTACAAGGTTGTATCTCAGGGAAGAATAAAAGCACAAGGTCAGCAAATGACTTCCCAAAATTGTCTGTCACTGGCATACAGTAGGGCAGAGGAGTCCCCACTTCCCTTCAGCTCTGTGCCCATCCTTACCATCCAGCCTCCTGATTGTTTCTTCTTTTCTGAGAAAACCACAGAAAGTTGTCATATATGGCTGCTCTAGCCTGAGAAGCAGTGTGCCAATACCAAGCAGAGAACTGTCCTCAGAGGTAGAATGCCCTGGATTTGAGTCCCATCTTGAACAAATACTAGCTGTATGACCCTGGTGGGGTCAGTGCTCTAGTGAGCCTGAAGGTGCTGACCTGCATTACTAGAGGAAGTTCCGTACCTCGATGACATGCCCATGTGGTCCTCAGTTCTTCTCACTAATCTTCATCACAGATGAGGGATTCTGCTGACTCAATCTTTTTTTTTCTTTAAAGGAAGTCACAGTGTCACCAATAGGAGTGAGAGGTCTCAAGTAGGAAGATTGGAGCAGGTGTGTGTTGGAGCCAGCTCTAAACAGCCAGAGAGAGCTGATTGTTAAATTTTCAGCTTGAGCATTTATGCCTCAAAAATTATCAAACATTAGAAACCAGGGCCTGATTTATTGTTTTGTTGATTATCTAGACTAGTGGTATCAAACTCAAATAGAAACAAGATCAGTAAACTAAATCCTGCTGGTCATATATATTCTTTTTTTGCCTTTTTTTTTCGGAGGGGCAATTGGGGTTAAGTGACTTGCCCAAGGTCACACAACTTGTTTTGTGTCAAGTGTGCGAAGCCGGATTTGAACTCATGTCCTTCTGACTCCAGGGCCACTGCCCTATTCACTGCACCACCTAGCTGCCCCCCTGCTGGTCACATATTGACATGGAAAACCACATCCTAAACATTATGTTCTATTGCACTTTTATTTGTTTTGTTAAATATTTCTCAATTGCATTTTAATCTGAAGACTGGAATATTGTGATCAAATTGCCCTTTTGACACATCTGGCATAGACTCAAGAAATTGATGGGAGAATGTTAATAATATATATTAAACTTAAAAGTGTGTCAGGCCCATTTTTCCCCTTGATCGTTTAACATTTCCTAGCACACTCCTGAAATGGAGGACCACAGATCAAGGAGTGGAAGGGACCTGAGAGACCATTGAATCCGTTTATTGGATTAAATGATTAATTGATTTAAATGATTTAAATTGATTTAAAATGATTAAATTGATTAAATGATTAATCCATTTATTGATGCTTTTAAAATATCTATTTATTGTTAGTTTTCAACATTCACTTTTATAAGATTTTGAGTTTTAAATTTTCCCCCTCCCTGCCCCTCTCCACTCCCCAAGATGGCGTACAATCTGATATAGTCTATACATGTACAATCATATTAGGCATATTTCCACATTAGAGTGTGAAAGAAGAATCAGAACAAAAGGGAAAAAAACCTCAAGAAAGAAAAAAAAGAGAGAAAATAGTTTGTTTCATTCTGCATTCTGACTCCATGCTTCTTTCTCTGGATGTGGATAGCATTTTCCATCATGAGTCTTTTGGAATTGTCTTAGATCCTTGCATTGCCCAGAAGAGCTAAGTCTATCAAAGTCAGTCACCACACAATCAAACCCTTCATTTTAAACATGAGGAAACTCAGGCCAAGAGCAATGAAGTACTCTGCCCCAGGTTCCACAGGCAGTAAGTATCAGAAGGAGAATGTGAATTCAGATACATTACTCTTTCCATTGTACTGCACTATCTCCTAAGTCCAAGATCTTTAGAGCAAGCCAGCTTGAGGCAAGGATTCCCAATGCCTAATTATAGATTCACTCCTCTCCGCATGAACTGCTCTAGAGTCGTGGGTATTTTTTTAAAAAATTAAATAAATTTTGCAACATCTCTGAGGATATCAGAAACACACTAGCAAGTCACAAACCCCGGGTTGAGAGTTGCTATCCTAAGGTTACTTTATTGTTTATTTTTAAAACAGAGAAATAGAAGCTCCTAACATCCTCTCCCTTAGCAGAGTAAGTGGATCATTTAAAAACCCTCTCAAAGAAGCAGTAACTCTTGGGACAGATGTTTCTATCACATAATTAATGTCTCCCCTGTATGGTCTTATCAGAGTAGAGAATCATAGGTCTGAAGGTGGAAAAGACCTCCAAGGTAATCTAGTTCAAAGAACGTTAGTTTGCAGATAAGAAGGGATTCTTCAAGGACCTGTGGGCAAGGAGCTCCATGCCAACCACCAAGCGGCAACTTGTACAGTCCCCTCTAGTGTTGATCTATGGGGATGTAGACACTCATTGCTACAGGAGCTCAGAAGTGGAAGAAATCACTGGGGGAAGCTATAGTAGAAGAAAAGTTGTAGGAAGTGGAGACACTTAACTTTGCCAGGGAGAATCAGGATGCTGGAAATAATATTGACAACTAAGCAGTATTTATCCAGAATTCATGGGACTGCTAATATTGACCTTGGCACTGCAGATGCTGAGAAGGTCATGGAAGATACCATTTTAGAGGACCAGGAAGGTTGAATCACTTGCCCTGAATAACCTAGGTAGTATAAGTATCAGAGGTGGGATTCGAACCCAAATCTTCTAATTCCAGAACCAAAGCTCCTTATCCCACACCAGGATCAACATCAACTTACATTGGCTGAGAGTTGTGTGTGTGTGTGTGTGTGTGTGTGTGTGTGTGTGTGTGTGTTTTCTCATGCTTAATGTACTCTAAGAAGGATCAACCAATCGACTAATCCATAATGGTATTTTCCAAAAGAAATACATTCCTTAGCGCTTCTGAGGGGAGCACAGTCAGGAACATGAGGCAGTCCCAATGGAATTTAAATGAAAAATTAATGACCTGGAAATAGCAGTCAATGATCAGGAAAACAAGTAGAGTCCTTGTCAGGAACATAAGAGGAGGAATCTTCTAAGATGGTCTGAGTTAATTGCCTGGCCACAAGGAAGTAGAATAGTGTGATAGGTCAGATGTGATGAAATGAAACCAGACCTTCCCCAAAGCTCATCAAACTGTCCTGCAAAGAAAGGGATATTGATAACTGGGGGAATGTGGGTACTTTTCTGTCTAAGCATCATTAGACAAAGGGTGATCATGGAAGTATTACATGTTAAAGTTGAAAGAAACATTGGAGACCATTGAGTCCCAGAGTGGTTAAACTGGGGGTCCCTGACTTTTAAAAATATATTTTTGATCACTATTTCAATATCATTGGTTTTCTTTAAAATCCTACTCATTTTATTTTATGCATTTGGAGACACTCTGAGAAGGGATCCGTAGACTTCAGCAGACTGCCAAAGTGGGCCATGACACACAAAAAAAAGAATAAGAATGCCTGGTCTTGTTGAATTTCCTCATTTTAGAGATAAGAAAACCAAGGCCAACCCAAGTGAATTAATCAGTTAATCGATCAGCATTTATTAAAGGCTTACTATGCACCAGGAGCTGTCATAGACACTGGGAATATGAAAACTAAAAAGAAACAATTCCTTTCCTCAAGGAATTTGCATTCCATTGCAAGCTATAACATGCACAGAAAGAAATACATGCCAAATATGTACAAAATAAATGCAAAAATACCACACAGTTTTGCTGGAGAAGGTGTTAATAATAGTTGAGCGCATCAGGAAAGGCTTCATGTAGAAGATTGCACTTGAGCTGAGTTTTGAGGAAAATTAGTTTAAGAGACAGAATTAGGGATGGGACTCATTCCACATAGAGAAGCAACTTGGCATGAATCCCTTCTGTAATATGCCCACACAAGTAAAAATGCCTGTGTATACTAATGATGATGAAGATGATGATGATGGTGATGGTCCAGGGTGTGATTATAATATACTGCCTACATGATCTCCTTTATCAGGCTTAGAGGATGAAGATGTTTTATAAGCTTTCTCTCATGGGGACTCCAGGTTTCCCCCTCTTCCCTAGTTTCTACTGAAGGGAAAAATATATCTCATCTCTTGAAGGGATCAGCCTCCTCACCCTTCTAGTATTGCTCCAAACCTCCATCAGTGGGTGGCCCTGACCAGCGGCACAGACCGGCTAGAGCAGACTTCAGGAGAGTGAATCACCAGTAGCTGTAGTGGTTTACAGACTTCTCAATCCATAAACATCAAAGAGAAAGCAAAAGGTCAGTGGAGAACTCTGTTGGAACTATGATGGAAGAGTGCAGTCCGGCCCTTGCCCCCGGGGCAAGATGTGGTTGGAGGCTCAACAGGTTGCAGCTGCTGCTGCATGGCTGCCTCCAGAGCTCTTGGCCTGCAGATCACAGTGGGACCAAGCAACAATTCAGGGGATAATCACTCTTGCTTTAACCTGCTTGGATCTGGATCGCTGTTTTGGGTAGTGGTCCTGAGGTGTGTGGCCAGTGTTCCAGAGCTTGGGATGTCTGTAGAGAGGGTACCCTCCTCATAACTCTGACAACATTTGCAAAAACCTCAGAGATCTGGGACTCTGGAAGCAGAGTTCTACTGTGGCAAAGAGCTCAAAAAGTCAAGTAATTGGCTGGCAAGATGAGCAAGCAGAGGAAGTAAAATCAGACCATAGAATCCTTTTTTGGGGACCAAAAGGATCAAAACGTGGAACCAGAAGAAGTCAATGAAGTCAAAACTCCTGCATCAAAAGATTCCAAGAAAAATATGAACTGGTCACAGACCATGGAGAAGCTCAAGAAGGATTTTGAAAATCAAGTAAGAGAAGTGGAGGAAAAATTGGGAAGAGTAATGAGAATGATGCAAGAGAGGCATGAAAAGAGATTCAAAAGCCTTCTAAATGGGACACAAAAAAACTCTGAAGAAAATAACACCTTAAAAAATAGACTAACGCAAATGGCAAAAGGGGCCCAAAATGCCAATGAGGAGAAGAATTCCTTAAAAGGTTGACTTGCCCAGATGGAAAAGAAATCTCAAAAACTCACTGAATAGAATAACTCCTTCAAAATTAGATTGGAGCAAATGGAAGCTAATGACTTTATGAGAAATCAAGATAATATTAAACAGATCCAAAAAAATAGAAGGCAATATGAAATATCTCACTGGAAAAATTACTGACCTGGAAAATAGATACAGGAGAGATAATTTAAAAATTATTAGACTACCTGAAAGCCACAATTAAAAAAAAAGAGCCTAGAAATCAGGCTTCAAGAAATTGTCAAGGAAAATTGCCCTGATATTCTAGAACCAGAAGACAAAATAGAACTTGAAAGAACTCACTGATCGCCTCTTGAAAAAGATCCCAAAAAGAAAACTTCTAGGAATATCATATCCAAATTCTAGAGTTCCCAGGTCAAGGAGAAAATATTACAAGCTGTCAGGAGGAAACAATTTGAGTATTGTGGAAACATAATCAGAATAACACAAGATCTAGCAACTTCTACACTAAGGGATTGAAGGGCTTGGAATATGATATTCTAGAGGTCAAAGGAGCTAGGATTAAAACCAAGAATCACCTACTCAGAAAAACTGAATATAATGCTTCATTGGAAAATATGGTCATTGAATGATATAGAAAACTTTCAAGTATTCTTGATGAAAAAACCAGAGCTGAACAGAAAATTTGACTTTCAAATATGAGAAGCAAGAGAAGAATGAGAAGATAAACAGGAAAAAGAAATCATAAGGAACTTATTAAAGTTGAATTATTTACATTCCTACATGAGAAAATGATAATTGTAACTCATGAGACTTTTCTCAGTATGAGGATAGTTGAAGGGAATATGTGTATGTGTATATATATGTGTGTGTGTGTGTGTGTGTGTGTGTGTGTGTGTATACACACACACACATATATATTTATATATATGTGTATATACATACATATTTATGTGTGCATAGGAGGGTGTATGTGTGTATAAATACATATGTGAGTGTGTATATTTGTGTGTACATGTATACATAGACAGAGGGCACAGGAAGAGTTGAATAAGAAGGGATAATATCTAAAAAATAAAATTAAGAGGTGAGAGAGGAATATAATGAGAGAAGGAGATAGGGAGGGATAGAATAGGGTAAATCATCTCATATAAAAGAGGCAAAAGAAAACTGTTAGAATGGAGAGAAAGAGCAGAAAGGTGAAAAGGAATGGGTCAACCTTACTCTTATTGAATTTGGCTTAAAGAAGGAATAACATATACACTCAATTGAGTATCTTACCCTATAGGAAAGTAGGGGGGAAGGAGATAAAAAGGGGGATGATAGAAGGGAGGACAGATTGGGAGAGAGGGTAATTAGAAGCACATGCTTTGGAAAAGACACGAAGTAGAAAACAGAATAAGTGGGGGGTGGGATAGGATGGAGGGAAATATAGTTAGTCTTTCACAATATATCTACTATGGAAACACTTTGAGTAAACCTATATTGAATTTCTTATCTTCCCAGTGATTGTGGGTAAGGAGGGAAGAAGGGAAAGAATCTGTAAATCAAAGTTTTAAAAACAAATGTTAGAAAATATGTTGTTTTACATGCAACTGGGAAATAAGATATACAGGCACTAGAGTATAGAAATTCATCTTGCCCTACTAGAAAGTTAGAGGGGAGATGGGGGAGGATATAAGAGAGAGTAGATTTAGGGAAGGGGTATTCAGTATTCTTTTTATCTTGGGGTGGCAGGTAGGGGAAAGATGGGAAGAAATTTGTAGCTCAAAATCTTGTGGAGATGAATGTTGAAAATTAAAAATAAATTTTAAAAAATAAAATTTTTTTAAAAAAGATCTAGTCAATTACATTTGGAAGGGGGTGATACTATTGAATGCCATGACCGGCAATTTCCAATTCTCTTCTTGAAGAAACTTTTAATGCCATTACACTTCTTTTCTTAAATTTTATCCTAAATTTTGTTATCATTATTGTTACAATGGAAAATCTTTACACTAAGAAGACCAATTACTACATAAACCTGCAAAATAAAAAAGAGATTTACATAAAATCCTGATAGCAAAAGCAAAAAACTTAATAGGAAATAAATAAACAAGAAATACATTTGCTTTCTGTTTCTTTCTAAATTCATCAAGGTTCCACATTGCCTCCATCTTTGTTTACTTTTTCATGTATAGCAGCCTCTTAGGAATGTGTGATGAAGTGGTCTCCCACATGCACCTTCACAGCAGGCATAGGTTTCCTTTGACTGACTCCTGTCTGCCATCAGGGAATTAGGTACTGAACTGTGGTTTTATTAAAGAAGAACATTCCCACCTTAAGGTCTCTCCTTCCTCTTGGCCTCAAGTTGTAAGCAAAGACTCTTTGAACTCCCAAGGACCACTTGGGGGAAAGCCAGACAGTGAACACATGGCCCCTTGCACAATCCTTTGTCTGGATGTGGCTTCCTTCTGTTTGTACCTTCTTTTTGAGGGGTATAGAGTCTTATGAGATCTTAAAAAGTAACTGGTATCTTCTCTCTCCCCTTCCCTGTTTCCTGGGCACCTGAGTGGTGGGGTATTAGCTATTGGAGCAGTCATAGTGGCAGAAATAGTGACAGTTGCCAACCAGATGGGATAAGAGAGACCAAGGCACCCACAGAGAAAGAAACCACCTGGAAGAGAGGAGCCCTCTTGGCATTAATCAGGTTGTATTCAGCGAATGCAGCCCCTAAGCAATAAACTCAGGGTGAACTGCAAGGTCAGGTAAAGGACAGGAGTTAATGAAGGTTGGCAGATCCATATCAGTGCCTAGCTATGTATAGTTGGAGCAGGGTCTACAATTCTGCTCCTGCTATTTATATGGGACTTGCTGTATTTCTTTATATCTTTCTTTTTTTTCTTTCTTTCTTTCCTTCCTTCCTTTTTCTTTCTTCTTACTTTTCTCCTTTTCTTTTTTCTTTCTTTCCTCTCATTCTTTTTCTTTCTCCTTTCTTTCCTCCCTTTCTCTCTTCCCTTCCTTCCTTCTTTCCTTCCTTCCCCTTCTTTTCTTCCTACTTTCCTTCTTCCTTCCTTTTTTCTTTCTTAATCAGATTTGTGATTTAATTGGGGGTAGAAAATTTTCCAATGAGAAAACTCCCTCTACTAATTCTAACAACACAGACCAACATTTCCCATACAATTTATAGTTTTAGATATTTGCCTGGGTATGCTGAGAGGTTAAGTGTCCAGGGTCATATAGTCCTTATGTATAGAGACAGAATTTCATCCTAGATCTTCCTGCCTCCTAACATCTGTTCATACCCTTCCATTCTGTAAATTATCATCAAATGATATTGTTGTATTCATATATATACTAATTCATTCAACCACTCTCAAATCATTGGACATATAGGTTGGGGTTTCTTCCTAGCATAAATACTTTTTTGCTATTAAAATATGATTTTTTTCCACTAACTTATATGTTTTTATTTTCATGGAATTTTAGAAATAAAATTTTTGATATCTCTTGTTTTCTTACATCACCAGAGTTCCTCCCAATATCTTTACCTTGCCTTGCCAGAGAGCTGTTGTATATGAAATATTATATTTTAAGGATTAACAAAGAGGAAGAAGAGGGGAAAAATCAGTAAAAACAACCAACGCATAGAAAAAGTTCAAAAATACAAGAGATGCAATATGCCGTATCTCTCAACCTCTCGTCTCTGCGTGGGAGTGCCTTCTCATATCTCATCTTTGGGGCCAGGTTTCCTCTTTGTAATTTTCTTTGTTTTGTGGCTGTTCTTTCCACTTACATTGCTGTAGACAATGTGTTCTTGGCTCTACTTATTTTCTCTCTGCATCAGAGCAGTAAATCTTTCCATACTTCTCTGTGGTCTTTAGATTCACTGTTTCTTACAGACAGTAATATTGCATTAACATTCACGCACCAAACTTTGCTTAGCCATTCACTAGTCAATGACCATCAACTTTATTTTCAATTCTTTGCCAGATTTTTATGGAAGTTTTA
>JAQQSU010019299.1:0-10295 GCA_028627135.1 Pseudochirops cupreus
AGATGGTAATACAAATACGGGTAGAATACAAGTAATTCAGACCAAACAAACCAAAAAAAAAAAAAAAAGAGAACTGGTCCTTAAAATTATTGAAGTTACAATGAGGGAACTTACAATAGTACAGCATCCACCCAGGAACTATTCTGTCACACTAATCTTGCACTATAATACTGGGTCCCTAGATCACAGATATTATACATCTCCTCTAGTTTCCAGTGGTATGGCTAAGACACTTTTATTTCTGAATGTCTAATGTTGTAACTCATAAACATTACCCGTATGTTTCCTCCCATAATTTACAATTAGACAGTCAAGCTTAATGAGCTCTGAAATAAATATTTAAAAAGTTTGCCACAGTGAATGAGCAGCTAAAGGGATATCAAAAGGCTTCAAGTGTAAAAAAGCACTTGCATTGAGCCTTGAAGAAATTCATGGAATCCAAGAGTCAGAGATGAAGAGGGAATTCATACCAGCTATGGGTAGAATCATTAGGAAGACTCATAGGTACATGATAAAACACTAGGTCTGCAAAACAATACCAGTATAATTACACTGACATTTTATATAATTATAAGATTTAACTTCTGATCTTCTATATAAACATTATTAAATCTCTATTATTCTCAAGGATGACCTTGTCACCTGCTTTTCTGCTTCATAATATCCAAGAGATTCCTCAATTTCACTTCACTGAAAAATTGCCATGATTATTTTTTATTATTATTGCTATGAATTATATGACCTCTAACATAAAGAATTTTAATAATTATTTTCTCATTGGATTCTTATTTCTCAGTCTTCTATAAAGACAAATCTAAGATCTCTCACATTGCTTTGTACAAATAAGCTGTTTTAAATTATAAAATGAACACATGGATAATGAAATTCAATTTATGTAGATACATTAATACTCTACTATGCATTTTATGCTTGTCAAACAGTTGTAAGTTTTATTAACAAAATTCTTATGTTAGTAATTTCTATCTTAAAAAAAAATTCAAACCATATATTGTCTCTCTATGCTCTGAAACATTTTTCTTATGATAATTTGAATTGATATAGAAATTTTGTACAATGAATAGGTCATAATATTTTAAAAAAATACACAGATTTGGTGTAATAGTTTCCCTTACTGAACAGAAAAATAGTCAGAGTTTCAAAATTTTAATTTCTACTTTGATAGGAAAGGAATTTGAATTTTCTCCTTAGAAGGAAGGGAATTGATCTCACCATGTGATTAAACTCCAAATTTGCAGAACTATGGAAAGTAGGTACTGACCCAGGTTGGTCATAACTCTCATCCCTTCATGAAATAGAAAAAACAGTTAGAGAAGATTTGATTGATTATTCTAAATTTGGTTAATCTATTTCAGACATTTTTCCTAATATTTTTAGTAAAATTCAAAATGAATTCTTTATTTTGGTTCCATATGACTGCAGACCTATTCAAGTCACTAAAATGATTTATTTTCCCCAAAATCTTGGACCTTTAGGTTCATCAAAACACTAGATTACTATGATAATTTCCCATTGTCCATTATGTACTGGATCTATTTGACTTATCAGCCACTCTACTTTTTGGTCAGGATCAGATTGTTTTCATGAATACTGCTTAATAACATAGTTCAAAATTAGATACTGCTAGGTTGCTTTCCTTCATTTTTTAATTGATTCCTTCAATATTATTGATGTTTTATTCTTCCAAATGAATTTTTTTTATTATTTTTCTAGCTCTATAAAATAATCCTTCATTAGCTTGATTTTTACTCTCTTTAATAAAATCTATTCTTTCCTCCTCTGATCCTATAAGTTCTTAAATTTTCCTGTTTTCTTTTTTTTTTTTTAACATTTTTCTTACTGCGGTTTTGTTTTTATCATTCTCTCTGTCTTATGGCTACATTCCACAAAGGCACAGAGATGAACTTGTCAAATAGGCCATAATTATATATCATCCTGATCTTTCACTTCACACACACACCATCATCATCCTTATCAAATGATTTTTTTTTTAAATGAAATCTACTAAATGAGGGACTTAAAGGAGGCAGATTCTAGATGGATCTAAAGAAGAATGTCTGGAAACCAAGAAATACATTTGTTGGCTAAATCCAAAGACCTTTCTTGGAAGGAAGAAGCCCTGGATTAGATTAGTAGGAAATGGAAGGAAAGAAAATTTTCACAAGGATAGTACAAAGACTTTCTCAAGGTCTAGAGTGGTTGTCTCTGAGCACACCAAAGACAAACTTTCTCTGATTTTTCCAGTTTGAGGAACATTCATGGGCATATCTTTGCAGCGTGATGTTAGCCCATGTTGCTTCCTAAATTAAGCCCAAACTAGTTCCAATCCCCTTGTACAGGGTCCATTGCCCTTCATTGAAATGTTCTTCCATTTAACAACTCTATTGACACATGTCCCTTTCAGGAATCCACCTCTAGGGTCCATTTCTGAATTTTTATAAAGTACATGTGCATAAATAATCCTGATCAGATAATCATGGATTTCATTATTATCATGTTACAGAAGAGGTAACAGTGACTACTCTTTAGCATCTTTTTCCTTCCTGAAATGGTGGTAAATCCTGTGGTAAAGCCAACTCTACAGTCATGGTCTCTTGTCTCTAAATCCAGTCCTCTTTCCATTACCTCACTATGCTGCCTCACTCTATTTTTACTCCTCTATATAACTGGTGCCCTAGACTTGCTACCAGAAGATGTATTTTTACATTATTTTTTTTTGTTTGAAAATTGACATGGGAGAAGATCTGCCCCTATGGAGATAAGGAGGGCACTACTCTTTTTCTATTTAAAGGTCTCTATTTTGATCTCAGAGGCTGTTCACTTTTGCATGGTTTGATGAAGTATGATTGAAGGAATATAGAGAAAAAGCAGTTTTAAAGTTTAATGAAGGGCACTGGGTTGTAGTGAAAAAAATATGTGATCTGTGAGTCAACAGGGCATTGGGTTTATTTTACAAATCTAATAATTGATACTCAGTTACCTCAGTCAAGTCTTTTAACTTGCTAATAACCCAATTTTAGCAGAATCATTGATTTTATTGATCTGAAGGTTTCTCATCTGCAAAATCAATATAATGGTATTTGGAGGCCTTAAATTAATGGTGCTATAATGAAACATATGAATTCATTTATGTAAAAAAAAAGGTGTCACAAATCTTTAGGTGTTAGGTGAATTCAGTTATTATATTTATATTTTATCTTCAATATCTACATCAATACAGGGAGCACCTGAATTTAATTCTATCTCATCCAAGAAAAGTAAGTATGAATTAATTAATGGTATTAGCTTCAAGTTCTGTACATTGAGGGATATTTGTGAGTAGATGACAACTAAGTTCTCTGTCATATCTAAGCCCTATTATACTATTTTCATATTAGCTGGATATATTTTCATAAAAGCATCTCCTAACATTGAAAAGATCCACCTCACTCAGATGAAGATTATAATATTCAAGTTAGAAATAGTATGAATAAAGGAAAAGTATGACTAAGAACTTGGATAATTATAAGCACTTTAGCTATGCAGAGACAGTGATGTTAATATTCAAATCAGTAGAAAAGTCATTAGTAATAATTATGTCATAAAACAAGGCGTAAATGATACATTAGGAAATGAAAGGACAGCTTTAGTCTTTGAAATAAAAGTAACATAAAGTATTGTAGAGATAATCAGTTTTAGATATTGAAGACTGAGCTAGAATTCACTCATCTAACAAAAATTTTATTTTATTCCAGAGAAGTAAAGTCAATCACTTAGCATTCCCAGTCTCAAAGAATGAAAATTGTTGATTTTCATTGGAGTAAGGGATTTTACTATCTGACAATTGCTTACAGTAGAGAAATTGCAAGTTGATACCCTTCCCTCATTCATACCCCTTTGAAAACATTTAAATGATTTGTGATTTTCTGATAATGGGAAAAAAATTGCAGCTGAAACTTAATGAAGTGAATGAGAAAGGCAATGAATTAACTGTGAGAAACCAGTCCCTGCTTGTTGTACATCTGCCCCAGGCAAAGACGGAGAACCTTTTTACGTATACTTTTCACTATATATTGCATTCTTATTCTGAGTATATTAAGTTATTAATATGAGAGAGAGAGAGAGAGAGAGAGAGAGAGAGAGAGAGAGAGAGAAGATTACTGACTACTTTCAACTTCCTTTCTTCTCTCTCCTATCAGCTAGAAACTTTTAAGCAACTCTTCATGACTATTTTGGAATATTACAAGTTTGAATTTGAGAGTTTCCAAATAATTGGTATAACTTCTTTTATTGAAAACATCAGATACCATGTGTCTGCATGGAGAGCCCACATTTGCTATTCTTATAGTATGATCCTATATGAATAGCATTCAATGTATTAAAATTCAGAATAATCTAAACAACTGAGAAAAGCAAAAAGAAAATAATTAGATTAAAATAATAATGTTGAAGGAAGATTAGGAAGGACTATATATAGAACTGGTGATAAAATTGGATAAGAATGTATTAAGTCATATGGGAGAGACTGTATAGCTCACCCATGCTTCTTTCTTTTTCTTTTTCCCTTTTATTTCCTGTCAAGGAGAATTATCTCTGTACTAAGGAAGAGAGAACATCTATATATCTTAAGATCACTGATGATTTCAGTTGAACTACATTTTGGAGGTGGTGGTGACTATGGACAAGCCAAACACAGAAGTTAGGAATGGAGTGGTACCTGGAGAAGACCATAAGACCAAGGCCAGTGGAACCAGTGCAAGACCATCACAAACTTAGCATATAATTTTTAAAAATCCCCTCTTTCATGAATTCCATAATCACATATATTTTCTATGTATATGTTTGTGTCTCTGTCCTTCTGTCTTCCTTTGTTTACACTTACTGCAGTGGTGATTAGTATGCTTGAGGGATCACATGGCCCAAATTAATGGGGAAGGCATTTTGTGCAAAATGTGATAATAGCTTATTTCTAAAGTAAATACCTTTAGAGTTCATTTGATGCTCTGGCTGAAAGTTAAACTCCTCATTAAGGGCTTTTAAGTTGTTACATTTTTTAATTGGGGAAATAAAATACAATCAGTGTGGAAGAATGTGCTCTCTGGGGAATGTTTCCTATACATTGGAAGAAGAGAGCTTGCCTCTAAGCTGCTATACTTCAAAGACCTAATATTAAGAGAATATAGGAGAAGAACTTAAGATACTTAATGCTAGAGCCAGAGGGTCACTTTAAACATGGAATGTTATATCTACAAGGACTTAAAAAATCATGTGATTCAACATCCTTATTAAAAAAAAAAAAGACTGTGTCTGTGAATGAAAGTGACTTACCTATCTTGAATTGGCTGGTTCTGCAATGAAATATACTACACAAAATGGTAGGAAAAAATGTCACTTTGATGGTAGAGTTTATTCTCCTTGGATTTTCTGATCTTCCCAACTTACAAGGGTTTCTTTTTGGAATTTTGTTCATCATCTATGTGAGTATCCTGTTAGGAAATGGTCTCATCATTGTAATAACCCAAACAGATGCATCTCTCCAGACACCTATGTATTATTTCCTTGGAAATTTTTCTTTCTTAGAAATATGTTATTCATCAGTCACTGTTCCCAGAATGCTGACAGACCTCTGGACACACAATGGGAATATTTCTCTGGGGGCCTGTGCTACACAACTTTGCCTTTTTCTCATTCTTGGAGTCACAGAATGTTTCCTCCTAGCTGTGATGGCATATGACCGTTACGTGGCTATCTGTAAGCCTCTGTACTATTTTCTCATCATGAAACACCATGTATGTATTATACTTGTGATTGGCTCCTGGATCCTTGGAATCCCGGTTGTGATAGGACTGACATACCAGATTTTCTCTATGCCCTTTTGTGATTCTACAAAACTCAATCAATGTTTTTTGTGATATTTACCCAGTCCTTCAGGTGGCTTGTGGAGACACATCTATAAATGAACTTTCTGTCTATGCTGATGTTGTTCTTTTTGGTATGATTCCTGTCATATTAATACTCAATTCCTATGTCAGAATCATCACTACTATCATGAGGTTGCCATCAGCCACAGGAAGGTCTAAAGCTTTCTCAACATGTTCCTCTCACCTCATAGTTGTCAGTTTGTTCTTTGTAACTGCAATCATGACACATTTGCAAACAAAGGCCAGCCATTCAGCAGCAGCTGAGAGGGTACTCTCTCTTTTGTATACAACTATGACCCCATTGGTTAACCCCATTATCTACAGTCTGAGGAATAAAGATGTCATCAGGGCTTTGAGAAAATTATTACCTACATGAATAGAATGAAAAACTGAATAGTTGAACTCATTAAGCCACATTCCCTTTTCATTTTTTGCATTACCTAAAGAAATCTACTTCCGATCCTCTCACCTTCCAAAGCTCACTCATTTTTAGTAAAAGTATAAGGAATATGTTATTCCTAGCATAATTGAAATTGTCACCATGTAGAAAGAGGTCAAATATATTCTTTATTTACAGTTCTGACTTCAGGTAATTGATTTCACTCAACATGAGTTAGAAAACCAATATTATTACCTGAATAATCCACAAGAAAATCAATTATCATCTGACACCTCTTCAAAACAGTGGCTATCTGGAGATAATTATTAGAGAAACCATACAAGTGCTTAAAATCATGGAGTTTATATTGATAGACACTATATAAAATTTTAAGAACTTGTGTTATATTTCAAATGATTGCTAGTTTTACTGTTGCCCTCAATTCTTGTACCATGCATTGCATTGCTATGGTCTCCTTATAATTTGGAGTCAATAATTTGAAAGCCAGTCAGAGAGATGAAAAGTGGGGGACTGATTTTTTCTTGTTCTCTTAGAATCATGGGGAATTTGATGTATTTTCATCACTTCCATTTACCAGTATGCAATACGATAACTGCTAGGTTTGGCTTAGCATTTTCACAATTTTCTATCCTTCATCTTGAATAATATAAATTATTGACAAGTATCAATAACATGATTCCCGATTAAATCATGAGTTTCATTCAGGAAAGACTTATAGTGAGGGTTTGCCCTTGAATAGAAGCTAAATTTAGAAATTTCCTTAACTTGACCTCCCTTAAATTTTGGAGATTCATAAGAGATTATATAATTTTTAAAGCACATCTGGGCTGTCTGGCTTTTAAATGCTTAAGTTAGCAAAATGAAAGAGTAACATCTAAATATGTTCCTGAGGAAAGGTATCTTTACAAGCCCAAGCCTCATTTTTTTTCATGGATATTATCATATTTCTTATTCATCCAGAATATGTATTTATTTTGTTTCTTTCCTTGCTCCCTTCCTCCTTCTCTCCCTTCATTCCTGCCCTTTTTCTTTCTTTTCTTATTTCTTTCCTTCCTTTCTTCCTTCCATCATCTTTCCTTCCTTCCTTCCCTATATGTCCTTCTTTCCTTCCTTCCTTCCTCTTTCTTTCCTTTCTTTCTTTCTTCCTTCTATCTTTCCTTCCTTCCTTCCTTCCTTCCTTCCTTCCTTCCTTCCTTTACCTTTAGGAGAGAAGCAGGTAGGAGGGAAAGAATATAAATTTCTTAATTAAAATTAAAATAATAAAATATAGGTAAATTGCTATGGTGCAAGGATGATTTTATTCTCTTTCTTGGTTTACATGTCACCATGTCAAATCATAGCAATAGTGCTATATCCTACATCTGGATCTTTTTTTGCCCCAATGAACTAGTATCTAGTATTCACCCTTCCCCTCTCATGTTTTACTGGGAATTTCCTTTTATGCACAGAAATTTAAATCTTTACATCTCCCCTATGGAATTTTTCAAGTCATTCATTTTTCAAGTTCTAGTCTTCAGATATTTTATTTTTTGAAACCTTTGTCATTCTTTCTGTTGTTTGTTCCAGTTTTGTTTCATACATGAGTGAGAACCTCCTTCACTTTAATGACTACTTTCTTAACATACTGAATTGGCTTTCTAAAACCTACTATGTATCATATTGACTGTTTGTACCTCTCCATGCTTTTCAATTAGCATTCATTCCAGTTTGACACACTCCTAACTCCCTAATTTGTAATCCTAGTCTTCTTTGCCTCCTCTGACTCATAGGATTAGCAATTGGTTTGGACACCTTCCTTAGTATCCGCTGCCATTTCTAGGCAATTTTTCTAATTATTCGCTGCTACTCCCAAAAGAAAACAAACAATAATAAAAATATTTCTCCTTTTTGTGTTTCTTCCAATCTGTTTCTGTTATTTACTCCTCATTCTTTTGACTGAGGCATTACTGCCAATGTTACTAAATCAGACATTCTCACTAAGTTTGTCAGTACTTATGAACATCCTCTTTAACTATTTACTTTTTCCTCCTTTTCATATAATTCTATTATAGAAAAAGGTAATATCCAAAATAGAACAAACATTGATGAGAAATCAGAGCTCTCAATTTAGAATTAACAAAGATAAACAGCAGGATGCAATGTTTAAGTACACAGTGAATAATCTCTCCAAAGGAGTAGAGATTTATAAGCCAAGAAATCAAAACACCCAGTGACTAAAATAGTACAAAATGGAATGGAAACCACAGTATAACTGGAAATGGATACTGTAAATTTCAAAAGTACATATTGGGATCCAATAAAAATACAGGAAAAGATCCTTCCTCTGACTCATTTACATCAACTGGGAGAGTGCAGTCCACAAGAGTAGAATGTTGAATAGGATGTCAGATTTTCCATTGCATTGATCAGATTAAATATTTTTCTCTTGTCTGGCTATGTATGTCTGTTTATGTCTTCTGTTTGTCTGCCCGTCACTTTCTGTCTCTCTGTTTCTGTCTCTCTCCCTTTCCCCCATTTAAAAATATTCATTAAAAGGAAAGGTTCTCTGAGATGGGGATTAGGAGAGATGCCACAAGAAATACAGGTAATAAAAGAACAACAAAGAGCAGTAAAACATGTTTTTTTTTTTCAAATATTGTCTCAGACATGAACTAGTTAACTAGTTGAATGATACTGAACACCATGTAACATTTCGCCTTCCTCACTTCTCTCATCTGTAAGATGCTGTTGTTGAATCTGATGACCTTAAAGTAACTATTTGTTCCTAGGTCTACAACTTCATTATCCACTTGAATCCTAAATAAAGCAAATTCTTCACTCTTTTATGACATGTTTTGGTATAATTCTCCAGGATACAATTAATTGAGTGACTACATCAAACAAAACTGAATTATATGGTATTTTGATGAGGGCAGAGGAAGAAGGCATTCTGCCTCTGTGGAAGCTCATTTCTTCAGACTGGAATTGAATATACCATA
This sequence comes from Pseudochirops cupreus, assembly GCA_028627135.1. Taxonomy (NCBI): domain Eukaryota; kingdom Metazoa; phylum Chordata; class Mammalia; order Diprotodontia; family Pseudocheiridae; genus Pseudochirops; species Pseudochirops cupreus. The sequence continues at coordinate 9,297 of JAQQSU010019299.1, forward strand.
TGATCTTATTTACATAGAGATCTAGTATTTCCTCCCCTTATACTTCAATACCAGTTATACTGGTATGCCAAATATCTCTCTCATCACCTCATTTATTGTGCAGGATTAACCTGCTCATATGCCTTTGGAATTTAGAGCAAGAAGGGAATACAGTACTAATAAATTATACATTCTACCCATTTTTTCTCTTGACTCACTTCTAGTTTCAGAGAGACACAGACTAATGGCAAAAAGACTATTAATTTTTCTGATATCATAAAAGTAATAAAGAAATTTTCAAATTGTCTTCTGAAACTTGATCAAATTATTTTTACCACAGCATCATTCTTTTCAGCTACATATAACGATCCTGTCACAGAATCCCATGCATAATGCGATGGGGAAAAAAATCAGTATATTCAAAGGCATTATGGGTAGTTAAAATTAAAAGAATCATTCAATATTACTTTTACCAACATCAGCAAATAGCATGGATAAAAAAAAAGTTAGATTTTAAAGAATGCTTTGGTCACAACTCTCTGAGACAAGGAATACAGGAACCATACTCAACACTTTATATGGAAGAAAACAACTTTAATGAGGTGTTTTGATTTACCAGTCATTATAGTGCTGTTAAATGGAAGAGAAAAGGATGAAAGCATGGTACTCTGACTTTAAACCCAGAGTTCTCTCCACTATCTCATTCTGCATCATTACTTTTTTTTTAACTTTTGTATATTTTTAGTTTACATCATTCATTTCCATGAGATGGTTGATTTACAAATTTTCTCCCAGTCTTTCCCCTACCCACCACGCAAAAACAGTGATCCCACTGTATGCCCCCTCCCTCAATCAGCTCTCTCTTATATCCTCCCCCATCATCCTTCTGACTTTCTGGTAGGGCAAGCTGGATCTCCTTATCCCATTACCTGTATATTTCCTTCCTTCCTATTCCACCCCCCTCTGATCTATTCTCTACTTTGTCCTTGTCCCTTTACAAAAGTGTGTGCTTCTAGGGGC
>JAQQSU010000193.1:0-39354 GCA_028627135.1 Pseudochirops cupreus
TCATACTGCTGACTCTCTTTTCATGATTTTCCTGCAACATTCTTATTTCTCTTCCCAATTTTTCTTCCACTTCCCTTATTTGGTTTTGAAAATCCTTCTTCAGCTCATCTCTAGCTTTAAGGCATTCTTCATGTTTATAGGAGGCCCCTGGTGGGGGTGCTCTGGCTGTGCTCTCCTCCTCCCTCTCTCTCCCATGATCTTTCTTTTCCCCAAAGAAGGAATCAAGGGTTTGGGAGCTGTTCTTACTTTGCTTCTTATGTTTATTCTTACTCATAGTTCTTCAGACCATGATTTTTTTAAAAATTTTTTTGGGGCTCTGCTTCCAGAAGGAAAAGCTCTGTCCAAATTGCTGGGGTCCTCCTGGCTGCCGTAGCTCTCAGGAAGATGTTGGGACTCTTCCTACTTACTTCTGGCTGACTGGATAATGAAGACTCCAAGACAGAGGCCCAAGACGGCGATCCCGATCCAGGCCGCTCAACGTGAGAGCACTGGCCTGAGAATAATCGCTAAGTCCCCCTGTTGTCTGCAGGCCGCGGATGGGAAGCTTCAACCTCTGCCTTTCGCTTTTCCACTCTGGAGGCCTTTCGCCAGACTACTTATCTCCCCCTTTCGCAATTCCCACTCGCAGCTGCTGCTAATCCGTTCACCTGAGAGGCTCCTCTGCTCCTCCCGTCCAGCCGCCCCCGGGGCACAGCCATGGCTTCAGGGCAGGCTGGTTTTGGTTGGCAGTGCTGATATGGTTCCTTGTAGCCGAGCTGATTTTAGTGGGAAGTATCTTTGTGTGCGTTTTGAAGTTCTAAGATTGGTTTAGAGTCCTGTTTTATGGGTATTTTGGGGTGGCTATGTGAGAGCTGCAATATGTTGCTGCTGCTACGCCGCCATCTTGGATCCACCCCCCAAGGGGATATACTTTAAAAACTGAGCCAAAGTTTTGTTTCTGTCTCCCTCCTCCCTCAATTTATACAGTTGCTGTTTTTATTTAGTCATTCTCAGTTCTGTCCAACTCTTTGTTTTTTTCATTTAGGGTTTTCTTAGCAAAGATACTGGAATGATTTACTATTTCCTTCTCCCATTCATTTTACAAATGAGGAAACTGAGGCAAACATGGTTATGCGACTTTTCTGGGGTTGCACAGTTAGTGTCTGAGGCCAGATTTGAACTCAAGAAGTTGAGTCTTCCTAACTCCAAGCCTGGTGCTCTATCTACACCACTTAGCTACCCCAATCTGTAGTATACTAAGCAGAAATTTGAAGCACCAATGAAGTCTCTTGGTAAGTCCATTGATCAACAGGTCCTTTTTCACCACTAGAGTACTTCTCTTATGTATCTACCTTAGAATGACCTAATCTTTAGGATGGATTTATACTCTTAATGATCGTGAAGTATTCCGCGAGGCATTCATCAGAATTAGTAAAACACAACAACTTACTATTTCTTGAGTGATACTCTATAATACTTCAGTAAAAGGAATGTGTCTATGTCACAACATTACATAGAAATTACAGTTAGAAGTAAGAGGTATCAAAACAATTTATTTATAATGATATAGTCAACTATAGGCCAATGGAAGATGGAAAAATTTAGCCTGTTCAAGAGAAAAATTATAGTGATCTTCTACAGGGAAAAGTTACTAGCATATTATGAAAGTGGTACTGGATGTCCCATGCACATGGAAAATAAATTTTCACTTAACAATATTCATCCCTCATATTAAGATTATTTTGATTTATAATTTTCATGCTGGAAAAGAACACAATTTTGAGGAATTGAATAATAACAGATTTATGGTCAAATCAAAGACTCATCAAGAATGTGGTGAATTTACTCAATTAATAAATTGCTATGGCCCTCACACTAGGAGATGTTATGAAAAATACTTAGGGTGCATGGTTCCATGTAGAAAAATAAACGAGTCACTAACATCCAGTGTGGTGGACTGGTTCTGGTATACGGGAACCTGGCTTTTAAATATGGGCCTTGTCATTACTCTCTCTCTTACCTTGGAGAAATTATTTGACCCCTGTGGTCTCAGTCCTGTCACCTGTAAAATAAGGGAGCTGGAGACTATCTGACCACTGAATCCCCTTTGGACTGTAAATGACAGTGACAAGCCACCTCATCCAACCTGTTCCTGACTCCATTTTACTATATCTCTGACAAGTGGTTTCCTTGTCTTTTCTTGACCACCTCCAGTGAATTGGAATCTTGCCCACTCGACTTTTGGACAGCACAGCTTGAATTGTTTTTCTTTCCATCAAACCTCAATTTGCCTCTGAAACTCTACCTCTTGTGCCATGTTCTTACCTCTAGGGGAGGGGTTTTTAACCCTCTCCTGAGCCCCTTTGGCAGTCTGGTGAAGCCTATAGATGGATGCTTTCTCAGAATAATCTCTTTAAGTGCACAGAATAAAACACACAGGCTTACAAAAGGAAACAAAGCTTAGTGAAATAAAGATGTCAGTTTTTTCCCCGATTCCAATTCCTAGACGCCCAGTGTAAGAATGTGAGTGCTGGGGTCAAATAGTACTATTCTCATTCCTCTTTCCCATGGCATCTGGCCAAATCCTTGGAGAGGCTACTATGTTCTCACTAAACTTGACTAAAGGCTAATTATTCCCCATTCCTTCTGTTGATCTTCATGTAGCATTGTCTCAAGTCCGATCAACCTTCTCTGGATATAATCCAGTAGAGTGAATTTGCTTCTTACAACATAATGCCCCAGACCAGCAGTTCTCAACCTATTGGTCATGACTCCTTTGGGGATCAAAAACCCTTTCACAGGGGTCACAGGGGTCGCCTAAGACCATCAGAAAACACATATTCCTGATGATCTTAGGAACCAAGACATGCTCCTCAATCCGTCTCCAGGCGGGTCCACCTGCATGCAGATACGCCCACATATGAGTATTAAAGGGTTGTGGCATTAGGAAGGTTGAGGACCACTGCCCTAGACTAAAAAGACAAGGAGGAAAGAGAGTAAGCATTTATCACACACCACTGTGTGCCAGTGCTTTATGAATATTATCTCATTTGATCCTCATAACAGTCCTGAATGATGGGTGCCACTATTATACTCATTTCACAGTTGAGGAAACTGAGACAGACAGAGGTTATGTGACTTCCACAGGTTACACAGTTATGAAGTTACTGGGGCTGGATTGAAACTCACGTCTTGAATCGTAGCCCAGTGTTCCATCCACGAGCTTCCAAACAGCACTACCACTTCTATTATTCTGAATGCAGAATGTAGTTTGAAAATTGCAATTTCTGATCTTACAGACTACTGAGTCCAAACTGCCCCTGACTGACAATGTCCATGACAGCACCGCAAATGATAGTCGAGTTTTTGCCTCTCTGTCAAATGTATTGTTTTTTCTGTTACATTTAACCATCATTTAGGGGAGTGGCTGAACAAACTGTGAATGACAAAAGGGATATTTTCAGACAAACCAGTGAAAACTTGTAAGAACTGATGTAAAATAAGCAGAACCAGGACAATACTTATTCTATAATAACATTGTAAAGACAAACAACTTTGAAAGAGGAATTTTAATCAATATCATGGACAACCATGATTCTGGAGGAGTGATGATAAATACTGCCCAGCTCCTGAGAGAGAGGGGATGCCTTCAAGATGCCAGATCAGACATACATTTTTGGGTGTGGACAAGATGGAAATTTTCTTTGCTTAATTATTCATTTTTGTTATAATGGTTTTGTTTTTCTTTTTTTAAATGGGGATATGAGAGAAAATTAATAATTGTTGCTTTTAAAAATTTGCAATAGAAGTTACATTTTTAAAAAGGAAAATGACAGATTTTGAAGAGATGTCTCTGGGACACTAACCCAAAGTTGTTCTTAATCTATTAATGACTACCCTTTGGATCGTTTCATCAAACCACCTGCTGTAAATATTTTATCATCTAGTTCATAGTGTCCCATCTCGTCCATAAATATAGTATGAAAGTCATTGTTAAATGTTTTCATGTAATTTAGATGTTATGTCTATATATCATTCCTTTAGTAATATATTCTAAAATAGTGCCAAGGATCAATGTTAAAATCACTTCACAAATCCGCTTTTCTCTTTTGGAGCTGCTACTTTCAGTTGGAAATGGAAATGAACATGCCTAAATTTTAGTTTCTTGCCTAGGACTTTATAACCATTATCAATGCATTCTAGGTTTCTTCTGGCAGTAGTGTTTGTCTTCATGTAAATCACCAGGCCTTTGTAGGAGCTGACTGGTTTGAAAGATGTTGGGAGACAATCTTTTACCCTTTAAGCTCGAACACAGGTTAGAATTACCCTTTGTAATTCATCTCCTTTGTTTTTTTTTTTTCCTTTTCTTCCCTTAAAGTTCTTCCATTCTTTCAAGCCTTTATTTTCTCTGATAACTTGGAGAGTAGAAGTAGTAGTCCTCCAACCCTTTCTTCTTCCTTTCTAGGATGGAGAACAGCTTCCATTCTGAGCACATACATAGCTGTTGTACGCTTTTGGCAAGCAAACATTTTATAGTCTCTGCCATTCACTACAGATTTTCCCCTTTCCTTTATACTTCTGGAAGAGAAATCTTCATACCTGATCATTTTTGTTGTCAGCTTTTCGAGTTAATGTTTATGACAAACTGCTTCATTATAATGACTATTTCCTATGCTGAGAGCTTGCTTATGATCCTTGGATAAGGTAAAAGTGCCATATTCTATTTACCCTTCTGCACATAATACACTGCATTTTTGTGCCTTTGGACAGGTTGTCCTCCATGCCTGGACTGCACTCTGTCTTTCCCCCTACTTTTTAAAATCCCTGGCTTCCTTTAGAACTCAGCTCAAACCTCCCCTTCTCCACAGGGATATCCTGTATCTACTTCTACAAGTATTCTATCTTCTACCCCTCCAATGGGATCCAGGTTCCAAGAAGGATAGGAATGGTTTCATTATTTATCTTTGTATCCCTAATATCTAGGACAGGGCCTGGCACATAGTAGGTGATTATTGATGATAGTAGATGATAAATATTGATTGATAAACTGATACCTGTGGGAGTTGTGGAAGTACCCCTATGCTTTCACTTTTCAAAAGTGGAGAATACATTTTTAATGTGGTCAGATAATAAAGACCACTTTGGTTCACTTCCCTCCTCTTTAAAAAATTCCTCTCCCCCCTTTTTAGTGAAGGAACATTCCTCTGAAAAATCAAGAGTAATTATAACTGATTTGGCAATGCTGGAATTCTTACAAAGAACTCCATCTTTGACAATTTGAACTGACTTTTTTCTGTTTTTATTTTTAATTCTTTTGCTTCATGCTGTATTTAATTTGTGTCTTTTTAGAAGGAGGTGACATATAAATCTTAAGCAAATGGAGATTTCAAAGCAATAATTGCTCTAAATTCTCCATTGCCTTCAAAATGCATTCAACTGCAGATCATCCCCACTGGACACAATGATAGCCAGGTCTATGCAAGATAAAATAGCCATTCTCCATAACTGATCAATCTAGACTGGTACAGAACACCAAAAGTTTTGTTTTGTTTTGTTTTCTCCAGAAAAAGCACTACTTTATTACTGTCCCCTCTCAGACTAAGAGTATCAGCAATAATCCCCTTCTGTTTCAAGAGAGATACAAGATGGTGTCATGGCTCATGACCTGCTCTTAAAACCAGAAAGACAGGGCTTTAGGTCCTATCTTGGAAACATTCCGGCTGTGTCTGAGAGCAAGTCAATTAACTTCTCTGTGTAGTAGGCAACTTTTTCAGACTGAAAACTTCAGAAAAGGTACCAATTTGCATGTGAAGAGCAGGAGTTGTCTCACCTAAGATTTCCTTATACAATCTCAATTCATAAGTCACCAATATCCGTATTTAAACATAATCTTAAGACAATGAAAGTGTTAATAATTATAATTTGAAATAATTGTATATGAATATACAGAGAAGGGCACAAGATAATTTTTAATACAGTGTTTTTGTTTTATTGTGAATGTAATTTAAGGGCACTGCTAAAAAAATTTACAATAGTTGGTTAAGTAGGATGGGGGAAGAAATGTCAGAGAGAAAGTAATGGTAATAGAGGAGAAGAGTGAGAGAATATGGAAGCAAGTCAACACTTAAGAGTAGTGTAACATAATATAGTCAATAAATTACAAATGGAACTATTACTACACAAGCATATGACATTACCATATTAAGAAGAGGTGTGAATTGCACAGGCTGGTGACTAGGGACCATCATATTTCGTAAATGCGATATGTCTCTTGTTGGCCATGAGGGTGCTGGCAGCCAAAAGAATACATGCTGTTTCATTTCCTTTCTCTGCAATGGAGATTTGAAAGACCCTAAGTACTGTAGAGGGCTGGCTCATTCCGCCTAAGACATCAGTGTCGTTAACTTGCTCATGAATTCAGGATCCTTTGGCAGATTTTCAGCACTCTTGGAAATTCATTTTGATAGCAATTGGACAACTGGGGAAAAATTTTCCTAAGCTGTGGTTGATGAGCCATCACTTGTGAGTGTTTAAAAAAAAAAACAACACAAGCAATAAACAGAAAACTAAATAAGCATATTTAAATGAAGTAACTCTCTTAAAAGCAAGCCCAGAGTTGTTTTGTGACTTTGAAAATGACTTAAAATACTCCACGGGGACTTAGTGTTTTTCTTTCCCACCTGCACTAAACCTTGGTATATGAATGTTTTTATGTGATAAAATTATAGAGACACAATTTGCTTGCTTAAAGTTCCATTGAACTTTAAGTATAAAAAAAAAGCTGATGGGATTTAGAAACTGCCATCCATCTTCAGACCTATGGAAAAAAGGAAGCCTGCAACTGTTATGATCTGTGCAATGTTCATTGCCTTAAATAATTTAAGTTCAGTTTTTTTTTTCCTGAGAGATATATTCAGTTCAATACAGGAAAGAGATCTTTAAATCTTAAAGACAAGGTACATACTTAGGATTTAGAATTTTTGAAAATACCTAATACTTATTTTATATCTTTATCTTCATGTCAGAATTATTTTTTTTAATTTTGCTACTCGTTAGAGTGTAATAGCAAGATTTTTTTTTACGTGTAAGGATTTTTAAAATATAAGACCACCAATCAGGCAACTTCTTTTTAATAAAAATTGGTATGTATTATAAACTTATAGCTGTTAGTAGCAGTGAACCTTTTGTACATGGTATAACTCTAATTTATATGGAAGAGTTGGGAAGTTTGCATTTTCTAGTTAAATTGAATATTCTGATTAATAGAGTTACTACATGTTCATTCCAGTTTCCAAAGATTTATATAATCATATGTATTTTAGATATTAATTCATTGAAAAGAATAATAATAAATGCACTTTCATAGTATTTTGAGGTTTGCAAACCTCATTTTGATTTTATTTGATCCTCACAACAACCCTATGAAGGAGGTGTTATTATTCTGAGTTTACAGATGAAGGAACTAAAGTTGAATAAGAACAAATGACTTGTCTAGGGTCACATAGCTAATAATCATAATTGGAAGCAAGATTTGAGCTCACATCCAGTTATATTCATGCTTGAGCTAACAGGCACAATGAACTGTCCCAGAGTATAGGTTGAATCAGTATTGATCTTAGTTTGACTGCACATCATTTTTCATTTTATTTGTAAGTAATATTCTCTGTACTTGAAGTATATTAGCATCCAGGACATGTACACACACAATAATATCAACTGACCTTCCTCTATTAAGTCCAATTTTAACATCTCTTTACTAGTTGTGTGACTCTGGGCAATTCACCCTGTTTGCCTCAGTTTCCTCATCTGTAAGTAAGCTGGAGAAGAAAATAGCAAACCACTCCAATATCTTTGCCAAGAAAACCCCCAATGGGGTCACAAGAGTCAGACATGACTGAAAATGACTAAACAACAACAATATGTCTCCTTGCAGTGGAGATAGTTAGGTAGCTCAGCAGATAGAGCATTTAACTTGGTGTCAGGAAGACCTGAATTCTAATCCTGCCTCAGACATTTACTTCCTGTGTGATGCTTGGTGAGTCACCTAACCTTTGTCTGCCTCAGTTTCTTCATTTGTAAAATGGAGATAATCACAGCATCTGATTCATGGGATTGCAGTGAAGAACCAATAAGATAGCATATATAAAGTGCTTTCTAAGCTAAGCATTAATGAGTTTTGTTATTTTCAAAGACCACGCCAAAAGTGTCTAAGCACTGGCAGCTTCTACCATTGTGGAAAGGCTTTGAGTGTGGGTGAAACAACAGAATCTATCTGTTGCTAAGGAGCAACCCAAGTAAGTATAGAGATGCTCATTATCAGTGATTATCAAGTCATCTGGTATTTAATCCAGTGACTAACCTATGAAACAAAGAAAAAAACAGGATGGATCCCAGTCCTGCGAGGCACCATTCTGCTGTTTTAGTGGCAGCAGAAAAAGGGCACAAATGGGGAAGGGGTCTATAAGAATCATGTGCTTTTTAGATCAGCTATAAACATTACCTTAGCAATTGGCACCCTAAATCTGAGGTCCCTGCCCATTAGTCAATGAAAAGATGTACTGTTGGAAATCTTAATCATACTGATCTTGACATTCTTGCTAGAAATACAACTAGAAGATATATGAAAGATTCAAGAAAATGAAAGGATGGATCTTAAGTTGTCCTTGGAGAAGCAAATAGAAGAAGTGATTAAGTTAGTTTTATCCTGCCTCCAAGGTCATGAAGAACATCATCTTATGGAACACTTGGACAGCACTGTTCATTGATAAACATTTACAAAAAGATTACTACAAAATAACTGCCTCTTCAAAGAGAAGTGAGCAGAACCACAAGAACAGTCTACAGAGTAACAGCAATATTATAAGGAAAATCAACTGTGAAAGACTTAGTAACTCTGATCTATGAAATGATCCAATGCAAAAAAAAAGGATTTGATATTAAATATTGTATATTAAATATTAAATAATGTATTTTATATTAAATATGATGATATTAAATACTATATATTATAATGCACCCACAGATATACATATATAGCCAATCTTTAATAACAGAGAACTGATAGACTCAGTGTAGATTAAAGCATTTTTCCCTTTATTTTTCTTGCATTTGGGGGGAAAGTGGCTAACTATTTTGCATAACTGAATATGTATAATGGGGTAACTAGATGATTTAGAGTACTGGACTCAGGAAGACTCATCTGAGTTCAAATCTGACCTCAGAATTTCCTAGCTGTGTAATCCTGGGCAAGTTACCCTGTTTGCTTCAATTTCCTCATCTGTGAAATAAGCTGGAAAAGTAAATGACAAATTACTCCCGTATCTTTGCCAAGAAAACCCCAAATGGGTTCATGAAGAGTCAGATATAACTAAACAACAAAACAATGTGTATAATGAATATTGTAGTTTTTGTCTTCTCAATAAGTAAGGAAAGGGGTAGAGGGAGGGAGAGGATATCTAACTGAAAATGAAAATGAAATTAAAAGAAAATAATTACATCTTAAGCTTCAATACACACATATGTGTCATAAACACTGTGTTCAAGAAGAGAGAAGATATAGAGGGTGGGACCAGATAGGCACCAAACAACTTCGAAAAGAATGCAATTGATGGGAAATAACCGCCAATTTGAGAACCCTTTCTGAATTCGCTGTTTATGTTTTATCCACTTGTTAGGGCAAAAAACAAAACTGAAACTAAATTAGAAGAGTGAAAGTGGTCAAGCACCACACACCATTGAAGGAACTGCAGCCTGACATATTTAAATATAATGTTGATACCAGAAAGGGAAAAAACGGATAAATGAATAGACATTAACAGGGTCTATTGGCATTGAGAAGGGAAATTAAAATCATGCAACTTAACTGATAGAAATCAGATGTTACAATGAATTCAATAGAAAATGCGGTAACCAGGCAACACTAGATCTCCTCGCTAAGCTTCTTGGAGCAATATACTTGGAGCAAGGCTCTCCTCTAACGCATAGGACATTCATTGTGTTTATAGTTCCCATGAAGATTCCAAAAATCATGCGAAATTTCTTGAAAGGTAGAACAATAGAGATAATCCTGTTTTATGAATTTGATTATTAATATTAATCAAGGCATAAAACAGTGAATACATACTTGCCAAAAGAATTTGCCACCATGAGAGAGATACCTAAAACAGTGTCCAAATAGAAGATGGATTATCTATAGATATTATGATCCTCAAGATGCTATTGTTTACATATGATGTGCCAATTAGATCAAGCCCAGGAACCCTGTTGTTCTTGAATAATATCAGTTGTGCCCGACTCTGTGACCCCATTTGGGGTTTTCTTGGAAAAGACATTGGAATGATTTGCCTTGTTCTTCTCCAGCTCATTTTACAGATAAGAAACTTAGGCAAACAGAGGTTAAGTGACTAGCCCAGGTACATGTCTGAGGCTGGATTTAAACTCAAGTTTTCCTGACTTCAGGACTGATGCTCTATCCACTGCACCATCTATCTGCCTCCCTCTCTCTACACATCCCCAGAACATCGAGAACCTTCAAAATTAGAAAAAGTTACTCAACAATCTTGCTTAACTATACTCAAAAGAAAAATGAAGCAGATGAATATCCATTTTCTAAATTATTGTGTATAACTGCATGGAAAATGCATAAAACTTGTTTAGCAATGTATACTATCTCTGACAGAAAATTTGTGATGGACACTGAGCTTTGTTCAGAATTAAACATGAGAAGAAAGGCAGACTAAATTGCCTTTGAAAAATTGTTTAGAGGGGGCAGAGTCAAGATGGTGGCATAGAAAAATTGTTTAATGCTTTTAGTGAACCTAAACTTATTAAAACAATGTCCTGTCTTCTGGGCCAATGATTTTTTTGATGATGCTACGTGACTCTGTTGTATCTACCTCTGTGATAGAATAGGTCATCTGAAGAATTAAAGTTGAGTGTTACCCAAAAGGAAACAAAAGAGCATGTGGTAGATGTGAGTAGATTATAACATATTGCTAAGGAAGAACTATGCAGAAGAAGGGATTTCATCATAGAGATGTACATATGAAAAAGGAAGTAGGCCTGAAAGATAGCAAGAGTGAGGAATGGGTAACAGATACGTAGTCTCCATGCCCCACTGGCATGCATACATTGTCAAGAAACCTAGAGAAATATCACCTGCCTTTCAAGTGGGTCCCCTATAGAAGATTTATGAGTAGGCAAGGAAAATAAGAGATGCTTGTGAGGATGCAAGTGTAGGTTCACGATCTCTATCACTGGAAGGAGCACACACATTGATAAGATCATAGATCCATTGACGGACTGAAGTTTATCTTTGTGATTTTTTTTTTTTAATCCTAGGGAATTTGTCCATTCTAATTTTGTATGTGATTAAAGTGATTCTCCTTCACCAGGGCTAAACATCTCCCAAATGTTCCTACTAAACGTGCTCATTCATTACAATAATATTAGAAACACCTCTGCTATCAGTTTCTAAAATGAGGTGATAAACCAGAAGGAAATGGGTCAATATTCTTTGATTTCTTTTCTCTGCAAGAGAGTAATTCATTTTCTGACTTGTAACATATTATTCCACATATTTTTGAAGATGATATGAGTGGGGATTCAGCCTGAAACATCTGATTCAGATTTATTTTAAATGAGTAAATGGCATCAGTATGAAATATAATTTGACAAAGTTGGGATGACAAACTTATTTACAGTGAAACTTCCATAGAATAAGTAGAATTCTAATGGAGAATGAATGGTTGGGAGGCTTGTTTTTGTTCTTCCCAACAGACTGTATAGTTTAAAGCACCAGAGTGTTTTCATAAAAAGCATGGATACAACTAATTTGTGTGTTTTACATAAGCTGTCATATTGACTTCAAGATATCCTCATTCCAAGTATGTAAAATAAAATAATTATTACAATCTGTTCCACTCAAAATTAAACCAACATTCATTGCAAAAAATGCATAATGGATTTATATCCCAATAACTTTATCTCAATCCCAACAACATATCTCAGACTTAAAAGGACAACCACTCAAAATATTATAAAGAGAAAGAAGGAGAAACATAAAGATATGAAAGGTGGATATGTGTAGAAATGACGTTTATAAAGAGTCGAAGAGAAAGAATTATATATAAATCTGCATCCTGCCTAGTCCAGTCAAGGCCTTCCTTGTCAATTCTAATCATTAACTATCAGTGATTTACAAAGACAGCAAATAGTTGACACTTTAATTGTGCGGTGGTTTGGATACAATGCACGAAATATTGGTCATAGTCTACAATAATGAAAAATTAAAGCACTGAATGATTTCAATAGTCTAAATCAATGCAATTATTCAATCAAAACTTCAGTAGATGTGGTGAATAGGATGCATGATGCCTCCCAACTCTCTCTGGGACTGGGGCTGGGTGAGGTATACTATTGTTGTGGAATGAGATACATTTTCTGATATAGTTAATGAGTTGATTTGGTGAGCAAGAAATAGGGATAAGGGGCAACTAGATGATACAGTGAATAGAGCACTGGTCCTGCAGTCTGGAAGATCTGAGTTCAAATCTGGCCTTAGACACTTAACATTTACTAGCCATGTGACCTTGGGCAAATCACTTAACCCCAATTGCCCTGCCCTTCCCCCCCTCCAAAAAGCAAAAAAAGAAAGAAAGAAATAGGGGTAGGGATTAATTTAGAAGTAGCAGCATTGTAAAAGTAGAAGACAAAGAAAAAAGAAGTCACCAATAATGTATTATTTAAATAACCATTTTCATTGATGTCTTATTTTTATATCACCCCATTTTCTAACGCATTCCTTCTCCTCTGCATTTCAGAGAGCCATCGCTTATAAGAAAAACTACAAAAGAAAGGAAAAAAAACCCAGTAGGTTTAACAACAACAACAACAAGAAAACATTGAAAAAAGTCTGACATCTGTAGTATTACACACTTGTTTTCCCTCACTTATACAAAGTAGGGAGATGCCTTCTCAAGTTTCTTCTTTGGGGCCAAGTTTGGTCATTATAATTTCACAGCATTCAGTTTCATTTTTTTGTGCTGTTTTTTTCTTTTTATATTGCTATAACCATCATGTAGGATTTTTTCCTAAATCTTTTTTTCCTGAATCTTTGCAGCAGTTTATGTGACTTCCCATTTTTTCTCTGTATCCATGACATTTATTGTTTCTACAGCACACATACATTCTATTCAGATACTGTGGTTTAAAAAAAAATTATTTCTATTGATGCACAGATATTTTGTTTTCAGTTCTTTAGAGATAAAAATTTGCTGTTTCAAAAAGTGTGTCTATAATATTTCAGTGTATGTAAGGCCTTTCTTTGTCTAATTAGCTACCTTGGGGACTTACCAGTAGACTGTCTGAATCCAAGGTTTAATTGTTTTCTTTTTATAATACAAATTTTTTTCCAGGAGAGTTGGATAAATTCATAGCTCCATCAATAGTGCATTAATATGATGATCTTCCTGCAACCTCTCCAACATTGACTGTCCCATTCTTTTATCATGTCTGGAAACTTTCCAAGTTTGCGGTGAAGCTTTTGAGTTCTTTTGATTTGTGTTTCTTTGATTATTAGTGATTTAGAGCATTCTTTCATGTCATTGTTACTATTTTTCAATTCTTATTTAGAAACATTTGTTCATATCTTTTAATCACATATCTGTTAGGAACTGGTCATTCCTTTCTATCTTAAAGGAAGTGGGCTGGAAGTGACTTTACACACTATTTAATCCAGCACCATTTTACAGATGAAGGAACTTAATGGCTCAGGGAGTTAAGCTCCTTGACCAGAGTCACATGGCAAGTATGTATTAGAAGCAGGATCCCAACAGCTTCTTGACCCCAAGACTGGCTCCCTAACCACCATGCACACTGCTTCTGTCTCTGTCTTATTCTCTTCAAGTAAGTCTCTTTCCCTGTCCTTTCCCCATCCCACCCCACAACTGTGGGTTTCCTGTTTCTTTTGAAATTTGACAAAAATAACTCAAATTTACAGAATGCTCTAAGATTGATCATGCCTTTTCGCAGGAATATATGATCCAAGTCTGCAACAACTAGCACAGGACAATTAGATTTGTTACCTAGGTTACACTAATGCTGGGACTTCAGTCTTCAGTTTATGGAATAAACACGTATCAGTGCATACATGTCACTGTCTATTGATAGTTCAGATGTTGTCAGAATTGTCCCTGGATAGATGAAGGAGGCAGACTTGTAGAAATGAAATTTTTTTTTTGTTCTTCTTGGATCATAATTTTTAGTTAAAATTTAACATAGTCATCTTCTGTATAAACACACTATTTGTCCAAGGAAAGATATTTACAGAGACCAAAAACACATAAGCCACACAGGCCAAATTCAAATGACCAAAGCAGATTCAAGCTGAAATCAGAGCATCCATCCTCTGTAGGTATAAAGGGCAGGAATGGACGTGTTCAAATTTTTGCCACATAGCAAAGATACTGAATGCATCAGCCCAATTTGGCTTCCTACCCTTAATCCATACAAGCACTCAGGCTCCACTCTCACTTCCACCCACACAATCTCTCCCTGTCACAAATTCGCTTTCATACCTTCACACATGTACAGTACACTTCAAGGATGACTGAAATATCCTTGTCCAAATAAATTTCTGTTCCTTTTCAGGAGAAACATTCTATCTTTTTTTGTTATTGTTCCTAGTTCCAGGATTTGGTTAAGGTGAGAGCCTTTTTAAAAGAATGAATCCATATAAACCCCTGTTGAAGGGTAAAAAACAAAATACCTTCCATCACAACATTTATTAAGGAATTTAGGTTTTGAAGAGATTAAGTGAAAAGTTTTAATAAAATACTGTACTGTCGTCAAGCATTTCTTCTGAATGTCATAATTGATCTACATAGTAAATTCAGAGAAAAATAGGCTTTCAGATTATCAGTAAAGTCCACATGTGTCTCCATAGATTAACCAATTCCTCATAGGGTTTGGTGGTAATTTGCTATATCTATCAATCTATCTCACTTGCCCAAATTTTATGAATTTATTTTTTACTCCTTGAATAGCACAGACAAATTACATTTGTATCAGACTTAAAACTGTCAGTTTTGCTTAGGCATGTTTTTATTTCAGTCTTATATCAATACTTCAAGGGTCTTTGGGCTTTTTGTTTGTTTGGTTTTTGGTATGGATTGTCCCTGTATCCCTCTACATCTTAATAGGTGCTATTCTGACAGCTGATGTGACCAAAAAAAAAAATCATCATGCTGTAGCCAACCAATATTTCAATCATCTCATTACTTTTCTTCAATTTTCTAAAGGCCTGTAGGAAAAAAAAAAACCAGTACAACCTAGAAGAGCACATTCATACTATGCATTGTGATGTTTCAAGACCTTCACTTCAGCCAGAATCCCTCTTAACGACCTGCTACCATCATTTCATTTTGTTGTTTGCAATTGGTGCCTGGTGAAGAATTTTCCTGGAATTTGTCTTGAGCCGAAGCAAGAGTCATGAACTAAATTTGTCATTAGAGATAGATAAAATTCTGCCAACCTAAATAACATAACTTTCCTAAAGTCTTTTGTGGCCAGATTCAATTTTAGCAACACCCCTTTCATGGGCCATTTCTAAAAGGAAGTTCCAATGACTGGATTAGCTGGGTAGATACTCTCATGAGCGGGTAACTCAGCTGATCTCCCTTGACTTGTTCCACTTCAGCATGTAATTCTCAGTAGGCAGGATTGACTCTCTGAGACTCAGAGAGATAACAGGAGCACAGTAGCATAGACTTAGAGCTTTAAGCGATCATCCAGCCCAGCCCAGCCCAGGCATTTTACAGATAAGAAAACTGAGACCCAGAGAAGTTAGAGTTTGCCCAAGGCCACACAGCTCAAACCCAAATTTTCTTGACCTTTCTTTCTTTGACCTTTCCGTTTACTCCTTTTATGTCATGCACCATCTCTATTCAATGGAGTCCCAAATCTCCATCTCTACCCTGGACTAGAGTCAAGCACTCTATGCCTGGACTTTACTGCCTGTCTGATGAATTGAAGGACCCCAATGGCTGTGGCTAATCCTTAGCCACCCAAAGGCCATCAAATTCCATCAAGGAGAAATTCTTCACACTGTGTTGGGGAAATAGAGAGAACATCTCTCTTTGTATTTTAAGACCTTACTATCAAATTGTTTTACTTACCTGTCTTCTTCTTTTTTTTAATCGTCTGTGATTTCACTGACTGGACAAAGGAGAAATCAAGCCAACAGTCTGGACTCATCAGACTTTGTTTCTGCCTCCAAGCTAGCTGCCCTCCCACCTAGGAGAAGCTTCCACCCTAAGGTCTCTATCCTTTGATTGGTGACTGCCCTGCCCAGAGGGCCCTTTCAGGAAGGTACCCAGCAATCCTCACTTCACTCCTTACTCTGCTCATTCTTTGGCCTTCATTTCTACTTCTTCACCAATCACCTTGCTCTTCATGGTCTCCTCCAGCCCCCTGACTTCCATGTGGTTTTTATGTGTTGTCTCCCCCACTATAAAGAAAGCTCCTTGAAAGTAATCACAAAGCTAATAAGTATCTGAGGTCAGATTCAAATTCAAGTTTTCCTGACTCCAGAAGTGGTATTCTATCTACAGTGGCTCTTAGCTGCCCAGTTTCTTCCCATCCGCCTATGGATATGTTCATACTGCCACAATTCTAAACAGTATTTTCTTTTGATCATCCAAACCCTTCCATTTACCTTTTCATCTCTTTTCATTCAGAATATTTTTTTCAAAGGTTGCTTATTCCTACTCAACCCCTTGTAATATGACTTCTGCCACATTATGCTACAGCAAATAATTTACAAAAGATTGTTTGCCAATGATTTCCTAAACCTCCAATTCAAAAACCTTTCTAATATTCCTCGACTTTTTGTTGCCTTTGACTTGGTTGGACTACAGGATCTTTTCTGCTACTTTGATGTCAGAGAAATTACCTAACAATTCCCCTTTCTCTTTCACTGTCTTCTTAGCCTTTTTCTGACTTCTGAACGTGGGGGAGGGAGGAATGTCTCCAAGAATCTGCCCTTGGCCCTCTTCCCTTCTCCCTCAACACCATCTCCTTTGACCTTTCCATTCACTCCCTTTATGTCATGCACCATCTCTACTCAATGGAGTCCCAAATCTTCACCTCTACCCTGGACTTTTATTCTGAACTATCTATCTACTCTTTAACTGTTGCCTTTAGGATGCTTCCGCCAGTATTTCAAATTCAACAAGTACCAAGTCAAGCTTATTTCTTCCCTTTCCAGCTGTTCTTTCTGTATGTTTTTATTTTCTCTATGGGACTTCCATTAGCCCAGAAAAATAATTGGTATTCTCAATGAAAATTTCTCTCATCTTTCTTCCTATTAATAATTCCTATGGATTCTATCTTTACAATTCCTCTTGCATCTTTTCCCTCCTATCTCTTCACCAACACGATGCCTTAGTATAGGCTTCATTACCAGTTGCCCCAACTATTATCATAGCCTCCTAATACGTTTTTCTGCCTCTATGGTCTCTTCCCTTTAATCTGCCCGTCATAGTGCTTCTAGAATTTATTACTTTAATGTATTAATCAGGTCACTTTACTCCTGTGCTCAAAATTCTTTCATTGCTTTCTTCTGGAACAACTTTCTAAGACTACAAATTGCAAAGAAGATGCCTCTCTTGGTAGAGGAATTTTCTTCATCTAAGTTCCCTATATTAATGAATCTATATAACTCATCCCTATGCACTCTCCCCATTCTTCCCAACTAGACTGTAAAACATATGAAGATTTAACTTTGTATCTCTACCAGGGCTTAAAATGATTCTCTAAATACAATGGGTACTTAATACATATTTGCTAAGTAAATAAATAAAAGAACAGTTATCTAGTTCTCATACCCAAATCATCATCTCACGTTAAAAGTTAATTCTGGTTTCTTAAAAGATGTATTGTTGGAGTAGGACCTATAAGTCCTATCAAGTTAGAAAGAACTTTAAACAAAGGTCCCATGCTGGACATTGTGTCTTTTTGTCCAAGGAACAGTCTGGATAAAATGAAGGAATCAGAATGTTGCCAGCAGAATGAAGACATTCTGCTAAGGCACTGAGAGTTTTTAATCTTGTATTGCTGGAAGAAGATCCCATACTGATAAAATTATCAAGTGAAATTAGGATATCTGGCTAAAAATGTCAGGTGATACACATAAGAAAGGGAGACCCATGGGGATACCACCTTTGTTTCTCTATTTGTAAAGCAAAAAGTTTTGCCTATTCATATAGTGGAAAGAGGCATTGATTCTGAGTTAAAAATACTAGGCTCAAATTCCAGTTTTGCCAATCACTACTTATGTGACCTTGGGTGAATGACGGTCTTTGTAGGCTTCAATTTCCTCATCTGTAAAAGGAGAAGGCTGCAATATATAGTCTCTGGGGTTCATTCTAAGTCTACGATTCTTTTTAGCTTTAAATCTATCATCCCATAACAAGTAATAGGAGAGGGAAAAATCTGTATCAGATTGACCCATTTTTTTCCTATGGGTGCAGCTGACTTTTACATCCTCCTGTGAATATTTCTCCATTCAGCTTCCTCAACATGTGCACTCTCTAACATAAAGGGGAGGGGGGACACAATGGCAGTGACAATAGAAACTCAGCATCTTGGGAGAAAATTCTTAAATGCATGGAGGCCTTTCTGATGGTAGATGGAGGCATGAATCATGTTTTCTTGGTAGTAGACAGCATGACTCTCATTCTGCAAAATGGTTCAGGCTTTTTTTTTTGTTTCATGTCTTCTTGAGTGTGTATTTCTAGAACATGGCAATCAGCACACAAAACAATCCCTTTATTCCCTTGTCATGCATTATTCTAGCATATGAATCTCATTTGAAAAATACCAAAAGCTCATTTTATGAATGATTGATTCTTTATGTGTTTTATTATTACCTCTCTTGGCTATCACTTGTAGAACTTGCCATATGGCTTTAATAACAAAATCTTCATGGGCTATCTGATACTTCCAAATACACATGCACATGGACACATGCACACACAGTACACAGCCAGAATTCAGTAATTGCGGCTCTACTTTGTTCTAAGCTAAATCTATGTTCCCTTGTTGAGGTCCATTCATTTGACTGTGATTTCAGGACCAGGAAGCTAAAATTTATTTTAAATACTCAAGTGCCACTGCCTGTAAGAACCCTGTGCTAGGTACTAGGTGTAAACGTAATTTAGCATTCTAGGGGAAGAAAGAAATTCCTTGGTTTTTATTATTTGCAGCTGTCTAGAAAACTATGGTTTTTCATCTTGAATTATCTGTGTGAAGTTCTTACAGTAGTTAGATATTCACCTTCATGCTCAATTTTCTCATGTCAAGACTGTGAACATTGCAGATAGAAATTTTTAAAAGAATAATATAAAAAACAGCTTCTAAAGTATTCACAAAAAGTTGCTAAGCTACCCAGACAAAAGGAGAAAAATGTTTTCCTTTTAGAACTTCTAGAACAGTGGTTCTCAACCTTCCTAATGCTGCGACCCTTTAATACTCATATGTGGGCATATCTGCATGTGGGTGGACCTGCCTGGAGGCAGATAGAAGAGCGCTGTCTCTGTTCCTAAGACCATTGGAAATATGTGTCTTCTGATGGTCTTAGGCGACCTCTGTGAAAGGGTCATTTGACCCCCAAAGGGGTCGTGACCCACAGGTTGAGAACCACTGTTCTAGAATGAGGTGAAGTTGTATCATAGTTACAGGAGGATATTAACCCTAAGAATATGAGTTGAAATGAAATATATAGAAATTGATACTCTCAGCTCTCAATACTTAATGTTTTCTTCCAAAAAAACAATGATATAAGAACCCCCTTCATTGATTCAGTAGAGGAACAGGCTATAAGCTTCTCTCTAAATTTAGTCTGGCTAGGCCTTAGACAATAGAAACACAGTCCAGTGTTGGACGTGTTATTGGCATGACCTATTAATGCACTATGGACACACTTTCTGAGATACCAAGGTCATCATTATGTTATGAAAACGTATCAAAAAGAACTTTAAGAGAAGACATATTTTCTATTCAAAACAGGAAAAAGAAAACATCGTGTGGTAAACATGCAAGTTGAAGGAATGGTAAAGCAAACAGCCAAATGACATATTGAGTAATGGGATAGATACACTGGCAATGGAACTTCTGAAAAGGTTTCCTTTTGAGACTATGGAAATGAATCAAACTTTGTCCTTAAAGAATCTATTTTATGGAAGAATCACAAATGCTTTATAATATTCACATATACTTCATTTTTCTGGTAATTGAAAATTACATGGGAGAGTGGTCAGAATTTACGCCCGAGCTTATAGATGTTTACTCAAAATGGCAGTCCATGTCACTCATATTTTCTGTTCCATTCCATAAGCAAAACTGAGAAACACAGGCGACTTTTGAATTTTAAATGCTTCAGAGTATGAGTCATTACTTATCACCTAAGAGGGGATATAACATTTCATGTGTTTATTTGTCTAATGCTGTTAGTTTATCTTGATGATGTAGACTGAGTGCATTTTGGGGGTGCTGGATTTTTCAGCCTTAGCTATCAATATTATTCAAATTAAATTGCTAATTGCTATGTCTCTATAACAAAATGTCTATTTTTCACTATAGAATACGGTGCATAGCTAACATGCAACCAATAAAAGTGTCTGTGTGGGAAACACTTATTCACTCATTCATTCGTTTATCCATCCATCCATCCATCCATCCATCCATTTATTTATTTATGGAAAGCAAGCAATTTGGGCATAGTTACAGGAATGCAGGACAAAGGTTACAGTAGCATTCTAGCCTTCCAGTGTGTCTTTTTTTGTTGTTGTTGTCTTTTTTTGGAAGGGGGAAGGCAGGGCAATTGGGGTTAAGTAACTTGCCCAGGATCACACAGAGAGTAAGTATTAAGCATCTGAGGCCACATTTGAACTCCGGTCCTTCCAACTACAGAGCTAGTGCTCTTTTCACTGTGTCGTCTAGCTGCCCCTGGTGTGTCTTAAGTAAATCTCAAAGTAATCCTAGAATCAACAAATAGGGGGCATGATGGGAACTGAAGGAATTTACTCATCCTAACCCAAATAAGGCTTGATAATGATTGTTTTCATTTTCCCCTTCATTGACTGAGCTCAGTTTATTTTATTTTAGTTAGTGAAGACATAATTGATTGGGTTAGTTTGAACCGAATGGATTTAATCTTACTGTCTATTGAACTGACTGATTGATTCACTAGATCACTTTTTGATCAGGAGATCAATGATCAACTTGATCAATTACCTCAAGGTACTTTTTTTCTTGATAAATCTGCTTATTCTTTGAGCAAACATTTATTAAGTATTTGCTATGTGCTATTCATTGGGGAAAATACAAAGTCTGTATATATCACTGCCTTTATGGACCATCTTAAAGTCTTGTAAGGAGATCTGGGAGCATTGCCATTCTATACAGAGTTACAAAAAGTATAATTTGAGATTTGAAGAGGAAGATCAGGAACAAGAGGGACAGATTGATGGAGGAAGTCACATTCTGTGTATGGTTTTAAAGGATTGTAGGAATTTAACAGAAGGAGTAGGGTGCCATTCTACATACAAGAAGTATGAACTAAGATGTGGATATGGGAAGCACACTGGAAAACTTTTACTGCAGTACATAGAGGGTAGCAGTAAGAAAACAGATTTGAAAAGTAGGGTCCAGATTATGAAGGACCTCAAATTCTAGATTAAGGAGTCTGAACTATTTAACAGAATCAACAGGGATCCACTGAAAATTTTTGAACACAGGGCAGCAATGATCCAACTTCTGTCAAAAAAATTATTCTGGAAAAGGTATAAAGAATGGATTCAAACTCCAAGAAATTAGAAGAAACTTCTAAGTGTCGATTTTAATAATCTAGACTGGAGGTCATTAAGGTCTATTAGGTTGTAGAAGCAGAAACAGAGAGGAGAGAATGCATGTGAGAGTTACTGTAGAAGAAGAATTTGTAAACAATCTAAGGATCTGTCAAAATACTTGTATTTTTTTATTGCTGTGAGGAGGATACCAAGATGGAACCAGGAGGAGAGGAAGGAAGAGGGAGGGGGGAACTTTGCTTAAATGTATATCAGGTTTGTAGGGAGGAAGAGAGGAGAGGGGCAACAAATAATTCTTTGAGTTTATTATTGACTTGTCAGTTGAGTCAGTCATTTTTTCAGCAACAAAGATTTCAACATAATTAGTTTTGGTAACATTTGAAATAACTGCATTTCAATATGTTTCCTTTGTATTTTATTTTATATATTTAAAACCTGAGCCAGGCTTTATGAGTTTCACTAGATTGCACCAATAAGGGAATGTGACTTGATAGGTTAAGATGTCCCGATTCATCCTAACTCTCTTATTTTAGGCCCAGAGAAACGGAATTATTTGTTCATGCACACACTAACTACAATTAGGATCCTATTAGAATTCATGTCCTCTACTTCCTTAAACCAACTCTTTCCCCATCAGTCAATGAAGATTCTTTTTTTTTTTTTGCTTTTTTTTGGAGGGCAATTGGGGTTAAATGACTTTCCCAAAGTCACACAGCTAGTTTTTGTGTCAAGTGTCTGAGGTTGGATTTGAACTCAGGTCCTTCTGACTCCAGGGCCAGTGCTCTATTCACTGTGCCACCTAGCCACCCCAGTCAATGAAGATTCTTAACTGACTGGGTGACTGAATTGGTTAACTTCTAATCCTCAAACTCCTTAATCCACAATCTTTTAAAAATAGATATTGATATAACTATGCTTGGAATCTAAAATCTCTGAAGGTATCAATTAATTAGAATACAGTATGACTTCTTGCACATGGCAGATACTTAACAAGGACCAGAATTCGACAACTGACTCAGTGCGTTTTTTTAAGCCATAAGGCAAAAAAAATAAAGATAGTAGGATGAAAAATTTTAATTTCATATAAAATTATAATATCTGCTTACAATTATTTGTATCTAAAGTGCATTTGCACAGATAAGAGAAATTATGGCAAAATTATCTTTAAATTTTTTTTCATCAATTACTAGCTAATAATAAAAACCAATATGTGTATAGCTCTTACTATATACAAAGCACCGTGCTGAGTACTTTACATTTAGCATCTCATTTTATTCTCACAACTCTGGGAGGTATGTGTTATTATTATCAACATTTTGCAGATGAAGAAAATGAGATAAACAGAAGTTAAGTGACTTGCTCGTGGTTACACTGCTGGATTCAGACTCAGATCCTCCTGACTCCAGACCCAGCGCTCTATTCAATTACACTCATTCCTTCTAGTGTTAAGAAATGCTTGTTGATTCATTACTTCAGATAGACTGATCTTTGTAATGACAATCTTTCTGAGAAGAACAGCATACATATCGTGATAGCTTAGACAAAAGAATTAGAAATAACCTAGAGAAACAATATCACATAGTTGACAATTGTGAGAAAGAGACTCAGGCCGAGGAGAACATCCATATCTCACGCATATCATTGGGTCTGAAAATGCACTATTTTTTTAGAAAGCTTCATAAAAGTCATGCTACAAATGTTTATTAGGACCTTAAAACCAGTCACTCTTTATATTCAACAGTTATTTCTATGAATAGGTCATCCCTTGGAGTTTTAGTAGAAACAGAAGAATACAACACACTTGGGGTCCAAATATTTATTGAATTGTAAACTTGGAGCCCAAAAGGCAATTTGTAGTCTTAAAAATACTTCCCCCTTCTGCCAGACAAAAGCAAAACAAATCTCTCTCTCTTGCCAGTGTCTCAATGTGCCTGCCTGGAGCAGAGTGGCAAGGATGAAGAAGACCCTTTTGCTAGATGGGTCAATCAAATATGATCACTTCTTCAGGTATCAAATGACCAGAAATGGCTTTATGAAAATGATCACGTTTGACATGCATATAGAGAAAATCATGAATTTTATCCCTTTGCAGAAAATAAACATAGGGAGAGGCTAGGTGGTGCAGTAAATAGAGCACTAGCCCTGGAGTCAGGAGGACCTGAGTTCAAATCCAGCCTCAGATACTTAACACTTACTATCCATGTGACCTTGGGCAAGTCACTTAACCCCAATTACCCTGCATTCCCCCCTCCAAAAAAAAAAAAATAAAATAAAATATATTAAAGAAAAAGAAAACAAACGTAGAAAAAAATCATGATGATCAGTAGGTCCTGGAGGCTGATAGAGAGACTGTAGAACCAATATGGACAGCTCTGTAATACCGATGAAATGAAGGTTTACAAAACAGTCAAATCTAGGTTAAGTGGAAGTGAAACTTACCATGAGTGTTACAGGGAGGTTCTTGAGCAATTTCACCATTTCCAAATGTGAGGGTTAAATCTATCTATCAATCAATAAACATTTATTAAGTGTGCTAGACACCATTCTAAGCACTGGAGATACAAAAAAGAACCAAAAGACAGCCCCTGACCTCAAGGAGCTTGCAATCTGATGGAGGAGATAACCTGCAAGCAAAAACATACAAAGCAAGATATACATTCTACATAATGTGTATGATATATAAAAATATCTTATATCATGTAACATGTTATGTTACACATATAATTTCATATATGATATATATGATATATATAATATATACAATTATATATAATATATAATAATTGCATGTATATAATATATAATAAGTAAGTATATAATCTCATATATACATCTACACACATACATATGTATACATACATACATACATATATTAGACAGCAAAAAAGTGACACAGGGAAAGCAGTGGAATTAAGAAGACTGGAAGGTGGGATTTTAATTGAGGCTTAAAGGAAGACAGGTAGACCAGAAGTCAGAGTGAAGAAGAAGAGAGAGCATTCCAGGTCTAGGGGACAGGCAGAGACGATGCCAGGAACTGAGAGATGGAGTGTCTTGTTCATGGATCAGACAGGAGGACAGTGTAAGACAAAGGGAAGGGTGAGATGGGACCAGATTATGAAGGGCTTTGAATGCCAGACACTTTGCTAAGTGCTGAGGATACTAAGAAAGCAAAAAAACCAAATAAGTAAACCCAGCAACCGTGTAGGGAACGCTCTCAAAGAGCTCAGAGTGTTAACTCAGGGAGACCATAAGCAAACAGATATGCACAAACAAGATAGATCCAGGACAGTTTAGTGGGAAGGCACTAAGATTAAGGGATACTGAGAAAGATGAAGAGGGAGGAGCTCAAGGAGAACATATATGGAACTTTGGGCAAATTGCTAAACTTTCCTCAGTCTTAGCTCCTCATCTGTAAAACGAAGAGATGGTTACTGAGGGTCCTTGCAGCTCCAAATCTAGGATTTATGATCTCTGGCTATAAAATAAAAACATTTATGACTAGGGAGAGAGGGTGGTATAGGTGGGGGAAGGGAGAAGAGGACTGTAATCTTAGGACAAGTTTGAATTTCAATCCTGAAATTTCTTAGCTATGTGACCTTGGACTAATATCTCTAGGCAATTGGTTCCCTCATCTGTGCAATGGGAGATTTTGTTTGGATGGTCACTGACCCTATAGCTCTAGATCTATGGTCTGTACTTTGGCCCCTTTGATTAACGGCCTGTGTAACTGACCTCTTTGAACTCTATATATGATTTCTTTGATCAGGGGAGTGCTGTAAATATTTAACAACCAACTCTCCAAAAGAAAAGGAAGGTGCACAGGACATGTTTTGAAATTTAATATACATCATTAATATTTTGTCTATCGCTTTAAGTATAAACAATTAACAAAACAATACATCAAGCCCTGATTTGCAGTATTTACCATTTCTAGCATAAATACTACAGTGAAACTTTAATAATTGACTCCTGCTTTAATCTGTCTCTGGCACATCTTTGTCTATAATCCTATAAATTCTATGTCTTGATGGACTCTCAGGTCTCTTCAAGTTTTAAATTCAGGAATTTGTTAACCTTTGAAGAAAATGGCTTTTCAAATCAGCCTTACTTAGCATATAGCAAAATGAAATAGGCTTTTCTATTCAAAAAAGAAAAAAAAATAAGCACCAAATAAAAAAGAGGCAAGTAGAGACAGCATTCAAAAAATGTATTTCTCAGTAGATAGCATGGGGATTTGATTTCTGCAGATGACATAAATCTCCACGGCTCCACTAGGGAGAATTAGAATGGGTTCAATTTCTTTATACTCTATATTTCTCCCTCTCAAACGTAATGAAAATGTGAATTTTATCTATTCCCCAATCCAATTCTTCTTAATATCTTTTCTGAATTTGATAACACGTGCTATCCCACATCCTAGTTATGTTTGCCCTGCAACAACAACAACAAGAAAAATTAGAAATAAAAGCATCCTGTGTTCTCCTGGCAAATATATGGCTCGTAGAGTTACATTTTCCAAAGGTACAATGAAACTCCAGATTGAGAGCCATAAGAAAATAATTTGGTAGGAGATTAAGATATTAGCATTCTTTTTTATTTTGCAAAATAGAATTTCTGCACTAAAGCATATATATTCCTCTTTATATGATGATGGCTCTCCTGAGGGTATGGCTGCTTGACTAAGTTGGGAGGGATCCTATGGCTTTCCACAGGGAGTACAGAGAGAGAGAGTTCTGGAGCATAGCAGTTGGCATTGCTGATTTTAGAGCCTACTGATATTACGACACTTCCTCTTTTGCCAAATGAGCTGTATGACATTTTCAATCAATATTCAAATGGCCACAGGCTGAGAACCACTTCTTCCTGGGATGGTTCACAGGTATAAGGCTGAAGAACTTTCTTAGGACTGGTGATAGAGAGGGACTCCTCTTAGGAAAGACAGGCCTAGGCTGAAAGACAGCAAAGAACAAAAACTACTGAGTCTCTGGAGTGATTGTGAGGAGGGGAAAAGAGACCAAAAAGCTGGGACTGGGAGGTTATCCAAAGGAGACTCCAAACATTTTGTACTATGCTTCTGTCTTTACTACACAACCATAGCTTATATCAGAAATTCACAACTGGTGTTCTTTTTTAGCTACTTAATAATAATAATGGTCAACATTTATATAATGCCTACTATGTGCCAGGCATTGTGTTAGACACTTCACGATTATTCTCATTTGATCCTCACAGCAACCCTGGGAGGTAGGTGTGATTATTATTCCCACTTGATAGATGAGGCCCAGTACTCTACCCATTGCATTACCTAGCGGCCCATTTGATTTTTAGTTGGCCCTACAGAGATTTCTGATTCACTCACCACAAAGAAAATGAAGGCCAGAAAAAAGGCAGATGGAAATGAGTATTGAACTAGAAGTCTGTAGTTTCCCCTTTCTAAATCTCAAATCAATGGCTTGAGGTAGGAAATAAAGCATCAAACTAATTTTCTTTTTCTTAAGCTTTATCCAGGATTGAACCTGAGTTTTCACTTTCTAACACAGCAGGACCTACAGGATCTCCTTTAGAATAGGCATGTCTCCTTCCAACGTGGGTTCAGATGCTAGCAAGAAGCAGCTTCCACTATGATTCCTCCCTTTGGAAGAGTTATAATAAGAAGCACCCATGGCAAGGTGGGCAGCAGCAGGAAACATGGACCTTCAATCGGATTAACACATTTTATTACGCACCTACTGTGCCTAAAACACTGTGACAAGCTTTTGGGATATAGAAAGACAAACATAAAAGAAAGAACTCCCTCAAAAAGCCTACATCCGAGAACCTTTAATATTCATATGTGGGCGTACCTGCATGTGGGTGGACCCGCCTGGAGACAGATAGAGGAGCGGTGTCTCGGTGCCTAAGACCATCGGAAAAATGTGTTTTCTGATGGTCTTAGGAGACCCCTGTGACCCCTGTGAAAGGGTGGTTCGACCCCCAAAGGGGTCGCGACCCACAGGTTGAGAACTGCAGCTATAGGGAGTGTAGAATCTAAACTCTGAGAGTAAAAAGTATCAGGTTTACTTATATGTGTATTCCTGTGCTTAGCTCAGTGATGGGCACATAGCAGCCTTTAACAAATGAGAACTGTCACCATCTAATGGGGAGGAGGAATAATGAACAAGAATAGTAGAGACATCAGCTAAAGGGGCCATGAGCTCTATGGCAGCTGCCCAGAAAGGAGGATAGAGACAAAGGAACCTTTGGATCACTTTCAGGAGATCTGAGCAATGGGACTCTAGATACTATAATGGAGCCCCAGGGTAATCTACCTCCTTTCCTCTGCCTGTGAATGGTTGGGTAGGCCTCTAATTCAGTTGGCACCTTCCATTGGGTCTTTTGGCACTTTAAAAGGCAGTCTCTATTTGCTTTTCCACCTACCACCTTCTTCTGTGGCAGTTACACTAGGTTAAACAAATTGGTCCAGGTGCTTCTGGCAATAATGTCAAAAAGGAGTGTATGTGTGATACTGAGCTAGTTTCTTCCAGCGAAGGTGCCTGCATTTGGGGAAGAAGGGCCTGTTTGATGGGAAGAAATTGCTGTAGATCTTATATGAGGGAAACAAAAGTAGACGTCATAAAGAAAGAGAAAAAAAAAAAAAACAGAAGCAGCCAAATGGGAGAGGGAATGAGAATCTATGGAAGGAATCAGGGCAGTTTTCACCTGCCTTGAAGTAGAGTGAAATTAAAAGCAGCCAGAAAGGAAATGGAACACAATCATTTCTTCAGCCCACACCCCACCATCTCCTTTCCTAGTGCTCAGACTATCCCAATTTCATAGAATCCTGTTAACTATAGACTTCTCCTAAAAAAAAAAATCGTCTCAATCCAGCAATTTTAAAAATATTTGAAAAGTAAGAAAAAAAGACCTTCAATGTATTAAAAGAGAGGCAACTACAGGTTCATGGAAGAATTCTGAAAATGTTTCTAAATTGTTTGTAGGATAAAAGTAAAGTGAAGGGCAGTAAATACTCTGAAAAGAAGTATGATGTAGTGGGTAGAACTCTGGACTCAGGAAGTCCAAGGTTCCAATGCCACCATAGACACTCACTAGCTGTGTGACCTTGTGTGATCTCTAAAATGAGGAGGTGGAACCTGATAACCTCTGGGGTCCCTTCCAGCTATGGTCTTATCACCCTGATATAGGAAGAGAGGAAAGAATGTGACACTTCATATCTAGCCCCAAATAAAGACCAAAAAAGCCTGAAAAGAGGAAAAATGACATCATTTGTTGACAAAAAGCCAAGTGCAGTAGAAGCCATACTAGATCATTCCATTCCTATCTGTAATACATGCTACTTGTATCATGTTGGGTATGCAATTGCTCTGCCTTTGATTTTAACAATGTGCTAATAAATTTTAACAGCTAGATAGCCCCCTCCCCCAAATGCCGGCATACCTCGTTTTATTGTACTTCACTTTTTTGTACTTTACAGATATTGCATTTTTTATAAATTGAAGTTTTGTGGCAACCCTGTGTCAAGCAAGTCTACAGTAGGCGCCATTTTCCCAACAGCATGTGCTCACCTTGTGTCTCTGTGTCACATTTTGGTAATTCTAACAATATTTTAAACTTTTTTTCATTATTATTATATCTTTCATGGTGATCTATGATCAGTGATCTTTGATGGTACTGTTGTATTTGTTTTAAGGTGCCACAAAAGGTGCCTCTATTCTTATATGGTAAACTTACTTGATAAATGGTGTGTGTTCGGACTGCTCCACTTATCTGCTGTTCCCTATTTCTATCTCTTTCTCTCTCCTTGGGCCTCCCTGTTCCCTGAGACACAACAATATTGAAATTAAGCCAATTAATAACCCTGCAATGGCCTCTAAGTGTTCAAGTGAAAGGAAGAGTTCATCAATGAGACAAAATTCATTATTGTCTTAGTTTAAAAAATTGCCACAGCAACCCCAGCCTTCAGCAACCATCACCCCTGATCAGTCAGCTGCCATCAACATCGAGGCAAGATGCTCTATGAGCAAAATAATTATGACTTTCCAAAGTCTCAAATGATGGTTAGCATTTTTAGCAATAAAGTACTTTTAAATTAAGGTATGTACATTGGTTTTCTTTTTTTAGATATGATACCATTGAGTACTTAATAGAATTAGAATATTGCATGAACATAACTTTTATATAAAAAAATCACGTGACTCATTTTGTTGTAGTGGTCTAGGAACTGGACCTGCAATATCTCATAGGTATGCCTGCATTCATGATACACCTTTTAAATTTAATCTGCATTAGTAACATTTGGTCCATCAGTTTCTTAAGTCTAGACAATCAACAAAGCAGTAAGTCAGGTCTTGATTTGCAGTCTGCAGATTTAAAGGCTTACACCAAAAATTTAACAATAGGCTCTTAAAATCTAGTATGGGCTGGCTCCAGCACATCCCTGAGTAGTTTCAACAACAACAAAAGTTGTACAATCATACCTGCACTACTATCTCATGGGTTTATTCACACACACATACAACCATAAAATGTTATTGTGAGCTCTTCAAGGATAGGGACTGTCTTTTGCCTTTCTTGGTCTTCTCAGTGATTAGCACAGAGCCTGGCACATTTAATACTGATTGATTCACTGATTGAGTGATATCAATGTGAGCTAATAGTAGAAATATTATTACTGGTAATAAAAATTCAAATGTTTAAAACTCAAAATGACATCCTGAAATCCATTTCTGTACATAAGCAATATGGAGAAAGTTTGCTGAACTTGACACTAAACTTGAACTTATGGGACTTAAGTCCAAATCTCAGCTCTTTCTCTTACAGTTGGTGTGACCTTCAGCAAGTCAATTAATCACCCAGGGACTCAGTTAACTCATTCATGGAAAGATGGACTGAGAGGTCACTTTCAGCTCTCAATCTAGAAGACTCTGACCCTATCCATGATCCTTTATGAAAATTGAAATAAAAACAAAGTCTACAAGAAAAGAGGGAGAAAGGCATTGGTGAAAAGCTGAACTAGTTAGAAAGTACAGGATTGTTGGTGACACTATGTGCTGGTTGGTGTGCTCGCTGTGCACTAACTTGTTCCTAAGTAATCCGTAATCAGATACAGGATGTTTTTCAAATAACCCTGGTTGGTCCACAAACCAAAAAATAGATTTGTCCAGAAAGTTCAAGTTCCTGCTATAATTATGCAGAAATAAATCTAGTTTTATTTATTTTATTTATTTAAGTTCTGAGTCTCTCAGAACTTAGAAAAAAAAGGTGGAAACAAGTGAAATATCAAAAACAGAAGCTACACAGGGAAGAATGTAGCACCTTGCCCCCTCCTTGGATAAATCAGCTAGTCTTTGCATAATGCTTTAAGGTATTCAAAAGACTTCACACACACGGATTATGTCATTGGATATTTAGAGCAACTCCTTTGGAAGTAAGTGCTATTATTATTCCTATATTATAGATGAGGAAATGAGGTTGAGAGAAGTTATGTGACCTATGTGCATATATGCAAAACTGTATTTCACTCTAATTGCTTCTGGCCCTCCTTATTTTGGGGGGGGGTCCTCCTATTTTAGAGGGGCAGACTGGGTAACCCTACCTGAGACTGGAAGTACAGTGTCCACTCACTGGTAGATCCCAATGCTCATCTACACAGTAGTTTTGACCTCTTCATTTTTCCCACATGGGCTGGTTTGCCCTTCCTTATGCAGCTTTATGACCCTCTGCTCTTGGGGGTTCACTCTATTGTTGCTAGACAGTGTGTACAGTTGTTTAGTTTTAGCCCTACTGCAACGTAGAACTCCTTGACTCAATGGATCGGATTTCGTTTCCTTTGTACCACATAAAACCATTATTCTGAGAAGGGGGTTCACAGGCTTCAGCAGACTGCAAAAGGGGTCAATGGCATGAGAAAAGTTTGAGCACCTACCTCTATTCTGGACCCTTGTTCCAAGGTTGGAATACTGTTTAGGAAAGCCATTTCTCAAATAGGCAAATGTCTTATGCTTTTACAAATGGTAAATGTGGTCAAGTTCGTGTCAAATTCAGATAACTTGATGATAGCCTGAAGTAATAAAATCCTGGAGATTTAAAACATGATTCCTATTTACTTGTACCTTCTGGCCCACTCCTTATCCACCATCCCCACAATACTTTCTTTTTCAACAGAGAATTACAATAAACCATATTATTTTCTATTATTTGTAACCCAGTCAACTCTTACCCCCACAAATAAAAGAACACAAAGTTATGAGTAGTCCAAAATAACAAATGATGTGAATTTGGCTCTGGGCTTTGTTTTGGTTCTACATTATTAGATGAACTTGTCTGGAAATTCGCTCCACACAAAATAATGAAATCAGCTTGTGAAAATTTGACTTAGGAGTTAGTAAGAAGCAGCCTGGTTTCCTCATCAGGTCCGCTACCCTCCCCCCCCCCCCAAAAAAAATCCTGTTCTCCCATTCAGGACAGAACTAACCAGTGCTCTCAAAGTGTCCCAAAATCAGGGACTTTCAAATGTTGAATTTTCCAAGATTTTCTTGTTGAAATGCAGGTCAATAAGCAAGCAACAAATTGAAATTGATATCCCCCCAAGCCAATAATTAAGTAGATGTTGTCAACATGAGTTAGAATGTTCATAGTGTAAGCCAGCAGAATAAGGGCAGGCAATAATACCCTTTCCCAATAAGGTGTAATGTGAATAATGTGACATAAATAAGTAGACCACAGATAATCAGGAGCATGTTGTAATTAACTGTGGTCTTACTGAGGCAGCACACTCTTGCAGGCTTGCACAGCCAGCTTGTATTGTGTAACTGCACAGCCAAGGATTAAATTCATTGCTCCACGTGTGCATGTGAATGTGGGGTTAGCTTGGAAGAACTATGACAACAACAAAAATGGAAGCATGGCCTTTAACTTCAAGTTGGGAAAACTAGAATGGAATGACAAGAGGGAGGCTTCAGAGTCCAATGTTTGGTAGAGTTAAATGGTCCAGCATGAATATGACACCATATTCATGGTATAGATATGCTGGTTTTGAGAGGTCTCAGAGAAGACTGATTAGAGATATGGCAGAAGTGAGCAAAGAAAGAGATAAGCTGTGAGGGACATGATAAATTAATGCTTTTTGAATGAACACTGTGTCTGCGGCACCCTATCAAATATCACAGGAGATTTACAAAACGCAAAGATTCCACAAGAAATTTGTTTTGTGGCTAATCTGTGAGTCTGTTCTCTGCTTTTGCAAAATGGAGAAAACGCTACCTTTTTTGTAGCACGAAAAGGATTTAGAAGTTAATTTTATACATTTTTTTTCTTTAAATATAAAGAATGTAAACACCAAATTGGTTTAGTGGCTAATGTAGAGTTGGGAAGCACTAGGCTCCAACTTCCTGGCCTCAGTTTCTCATCAGTAAAATGAAAAGTTTATACTAGATGGTCTCTAAGGCCCTTTCTGCTTCCAAAACCATGATCTACATTTTTCATAATTGAGCGTTCATTCTTTCCCAAACTTTTATTTATGCACTTAAATTAAAATTGTAACCATTGGATTAGATATTCTATTTAAATCCCTGTAAGAATTCTGGTTTGAGTCACAATCATATTTATAATAGAATTTTCCGTCTCTAAAAATAACAGTAAGACAATCTTCACCAATCATATATGTGTCTATCACATATGTGCATGTGTGTTTATGTACATATATACACATGTATGTGTGTACACATGTATATGTATGTATGTATATATACACACAAACATATATACATCTACATTAGTCTACATCTATCTATCTTCATTCTTTTTCAGTCACATCAGACTCTCTGTGACTCATTTTGGGGTTTTCTTGACAAAGATAAAAGAGTGGTTGGCCATTTTCTTCTGTAGCTCATTTTATAGAAGAACTGAGGCGAACAGGGTTAAGTGACATGCCCAGCGTCACACAGCTAGTAAGCATCTGAGGTCAAATTGGAACTCAGGCAGGAAGACTCATCATCATGAGTTCAAATCTGGCTAAAAATATTACTGGATAATCATATGCATACATGTATGTATGTATGTATGTATGTAATTATGTCCTCATCTGTTTATATTTCATGCTTTCTATAATCAATTGTAGCTACGTTCTACTCTGACAACACAAAAATACTCATTTTCCCAAGTTTATTTAATCCTGAAAAATTTACCAGGATTTTAATTTTCCCTGATTTAAAATATAGATATACATATAGAAGTATGGGATTACTCACTAATGGAAAATTCTGTCCAAACAAGATTTCAACCCTGCGACATGTGTGTGTGTATAGTGTAGGCATATATGTGTGTGCATGTACATATGTATATGTATGTATGTAGAGAGAGAGAGAAAGACATGCATGCACATATATAGCTCAAATACTAGTTTCATTATTGTTATTTAATGGCTCATAGGAAGAGAATAATTAAAAATGCAGAGATTTCATCGCTGTTTGTGTTCCTCATAGATGATTATGCCCTCAATATCATCGTTTGTCTGTATTTCATGCTTTCTACTATTAGCTATATTTACATTTTATTCTGACAACACAAAAACATTGATTTCTTCCAAATTTATTTAATCCTGAAAGATTCAGCAGGATTTTAATTTTCCAATTAATTTTCCAATTTCCAATTTCCAATAAATTTCCAATTTCCAATTTAATTTTCCAATTCCAATTTTCCAATTATATTAAATTTCCAATTTCCAATTAATTTCCAATTAATTTTCCAACTTGCAATTCCAATATATATATATGTATGACATCGCTCACTAATGAAAATTTCTTTCCAAACAGAATTTAACCTTGTGATTTAAGGCACAAGAATAGGAGGACTGAATTCAGTCTGGTTCAAAAGTCCATGAATGAGAAAGTTCTGTGTTCCCTCCCTTCCCACCCCCTCCCTCCCTCAAGATTAGCCTCACTGGGTGCCAGAGCAGCTGAAAGTTCATTGCTAGAGAGTTAATCCTTTGGGTCAAGCTTTGCCCTTTTCCTGTAGTTCACTTCAATACATCTGATCCATGATTTCTCTGATGTGAGTTTTGTACTTATTTCTTCCTTACAATTAAATTCCACAAACATGTATTAAGTATCTAGCATATTGCTCAGGTTGAATTGGTTGAACAGGTCACTTCCCTCAATAAAAAAGTAGCCTGAAAACACTAAATGTTTAGGAGACTTGGGGAGGGAAGAAGTGGGGAGGCTACTGTAAAGGAGGAGAGGCCTGAGCTCATACAAATCATCTGTGTGGTCTAGCAAAGTTGGAAAATTACTTGTCCACCTTGCCTCCTTCTCCTTGAAACTTTTGCTTGCTGTGTGTTACTGGTCCACAGAGACTTGACTCTAACATATGCAGCTTGACTGGTTACAAAATAAACATCCATACTGCCTGGAAAGCTGACCTTTCCAGCATTAAAAATCTTCATTCATAGAAAGTAATATTTGTGTTCTTGGCAAGCTGCCTTCTAGGCCTCTATCTATCCCTAGGCAGCTGCTTAGCGTGCCTACTCCTAATCCTGGTTCTCCAAAACGAGTGAGAAAAAAGGAAGTAGGCCTGCCAAAGACCAACTGTACCTGTCTTACAATTTTGTGCATATCCTGTCCTGAGGAATTTTAAAAAAAAAAGGAAATTCAGATAAATGAAAAGCATGAATCTTGTCTTTATCTAATCCCAGAAGAGTAAGTTGGTGCAAAAAGCATTAAACTTGTATTATTTGGTGAGGTATCTTTTACATGATACCAAAGGTGGCAAAGAATTAATTCTGTTGTAAGTTTGAGATGTTTAAACATTTTGTTATTGAACATAATGTGATTTTTAAAAGGAAATGAAAGGAAAAAAACCTTTGCCCCTAGTAAATATCATACATCTTGCACAAATAAGGGGTTTAAGACCAAAGACATTTCTCTCAGGATGACTAGAGGTCCTATGCCCAGTCTTATTCCTTTTTTTCCATATGATTATTTTAGGCAGTGAAGAAAGAGATAGTCATCCAGATGGGTCTCTTTCAACATAATGAGAGAAAAAGAGCCGAGTGACCTCCAGGATAGGTTTCCAATTCTGAAAGACCGCATAAATGCCTTGTTTGACCTGGTTTTGTTGGTCCAAACTTGCAATGGTTAGACAGAGGGCTTACTTGTGTACCAAGTCAGATAAATATTTCGTGTTTTCTCTCTACATCAAGGACTTCGTAACTTACCAAAAACCAAAACAAGACAAAGACAAAAACAAAAACAAAACAAAACTGTATTTTATAGGTGAACAAATTTTTAAGCTTTGGGGAGCAATTAAAAATATGGAATAGTTGGTTTTCTGCACTGTTTTTGTGATCAGGTAAAACATC
The DNA here is from genome assembly GCA_028627135.1 of Pseudochirops cupreus. NCBI lineage: Eukaryota > Metazoa > Chordata > Mammalia > Diprotodontia > Pseudocheiridae > Pseudochirops > Pseudochirops cupreus. The sequence continues at coordinate 36,199 of JAQQSU010000193.1, forward strand.
AATGGTTGGGTATACAAAAATCAGCTCAGCCTTGTTAACTCAGGAAACTCCAAATAGAAATACCTGGTATGAATTTTAAGTCTAAACACTAAGTCCTGGAAAATGAAGATTAAAGAGTAATGTGGAAAAGTTCTGCTTTCCAAAGCCTTTCTCCAACAAAAGACAGAAAGGCAATTATATTCAATATGGAGGTATGCTCTTATCTAATCACCTTTGTCTAGCATTCTCAAAATGGTGAAAGCCATGGAGAGGAAGAGGAGGGAGTGAAGGATATTGGGATTCTTTCCTATGGAGCCGAAATTCAGGCAAGTTAATGTTTAACGAAGAATTAAACTTAAAGTAATTTCCATAACAGCATGAATTCTAGAAATCAAGTAAGCACTTGTCTCTTAGTTCCCTAGTCTAGACATTTCCATATTTAAAGAAAAAAAATGGAATGTTGTCCTCCATGTACCTACTCCTTTCTCCCCGTCTTCTTTCTCCTCTTCCTCCACTTTCTTTTCCTCCTCTTCCTCCTCCTCCTCCTCCTCCTCCTCCTCCTCCTTACTACCATTTACATGATGCTTTAAGGATGGTAAAGTGCTTTACAAATATCTCATTTGATCCTCACAGTTACCCTAGGAAGTAGGTGCTACTATTATCCCCATTTTATTTGGGGAAAATGAGACAGCTGGAGGTTAAATGACTTGCCAGGGTCACAAAGCTTGCAAGTGTCTGAGGCAGAATTTGAACTCATATGAAAAAAAAAATGCTCAGGAATAGGTAGTTAAGTAAGTGACTTGTCCAGCATCACATATTTAGTGAGTGCCTGAGGCTGATTTTGAACTCCGGATGCTACAAACTTACAGTCAATGGAAATACATTTTGAACCATTATTATTTCTTTTTCTTGTAATGATAACAGGTAATATTGAACTATTCATATCTAAACTCATTTGAAGAAACTGGCTATAGGGGGTGGTTGTGGAATAAACATTTTTTTTTCTGCAGAAATTAACCGACCTCTTTAATGATTAATATAGGAAGATACTCTAATCTGCAAAGCTAATTCTTGGTTAAATAGCCTTTTCTATATTAATTTTGCTTCGTTAAGTATTTATGAGTTAATTAGGACTTTAGCATGAAGACTGACCCTAACGGGCAGCACCAGCTCTGGCAAATTATGTTGCCATTAATTCTGGGTATGCCTTGAGAATGAGTGTCCTTTTTAGTCTTGTAATTCAATTTGGCAAAAGCCTGTGTCTGAAAATTTTGGACTTTGTCCAAAAAATGGGAAAGTCATGAAATTATGAAGAAAATAGGCTTTATTTTTTTAAAAACATTCTGTGTAACAAGATGATTATGGCAGTTTGAATGAATTATAAGACAGAGATCCATCTATCACTGGAGAAAAGTGTCACCTAGAACATGGCCTTTGAGGATGGGCAATTTCACATCATCTACCACTGCCAATAAGTGACATTTCTCAGAATCAGTAAGAAGCTCAACATATTTGGTCTGCATATTTGTCTGTAGAACAAATATGACTTAATCATTTGAATGTTCTAAGAAATGTGCAGTAACATGTATGGCTACATGGAAATATTTCTTATTATCTTTAAGGCCAAGAAATTTGTCTGCTAAGTCAGAATTAACAACTAGCCATTACAAAGTCTCTTTTATCTAAACATCTCAAAGCACTTTGCAGATATTTTTCTTAATTTTCCAGGGAGTGGTGGATGGTAGGGGATGTTATGATGCTCATTTTACATAGAAAGACACTGAGGAATAGATTATAGTTAGGTGAGATAGTCAAATCAGGGAAAACCCATCAGTGGTTTGTGTAGCTAAAAATGTACCTTGGTTTAAAAAAAAAATAAAGCCTTTTGTTTTTAAATTTTAAAATATTTTTTCAATTAACAAGCATTTATTATCTTCCTTCCCACTCCACTCCCCAAAACTGGGGGGAAAAAACCAAACATGCAACTTTTCAAAAAAAGTTGTCTTAATGACATTCTGAAGATGAATTTAAAATTTTGTCAGAGATAGCCACCAAGTAGTTAAGTATATACTGACACCTTCTCCTGACACCTCTCTGGAGCCTCTCATAAGCACTATGTGAGACTAAGTTCCCTTTGCAGGAATGTATGAAATCAGAGATGGCAGAGAGGAATGATAACATCCCTGGAGCCTAATGAATTTTTATAGCTGATTGAGTGTGATCTGCACTGCTGATGCAAACATAGATTTGAAAATCTCAAAAATTAAGCCAAGTTGCCAAGGGCTGTGGACTAGGATCCAGAATGCTGTATATTTTTCTCACTCCATTAAAAGAGGGAGAAAAATTTATATGAGTAAATATGGTATATGTCTATATTAAATATACATGTATATGGAGATTACACATGTGCACATAATACGTGTTCATACATGAACTTGTTAATATATACATGCACATGTATGTTGTGCATACAGTTATTAAACGAAATGGAGAGCTCTTGGGTAAAATATTTAACAAGCATTATGTATACTAATTAAATGAATAATGCACCATCTTCTAAGGGTCCTAAGTCCATATAGGTAGAAAGTGACAGGGGTTAGGATCTGAATCAGATGTTCTGATTACAAATCTCATACTCTCCCACCATACCACAGTGGGGAGGCATCAACATAATAAAAATGGCAATATGATATAAATTAAGTTATGGAATTCATGCTAGATCAATCAAAGTACTGAAGGGATAATTTATAGAACTAGAAAGAATAATAGCAAATTTCTTTTGGAGGTCTCAAAGCTGTGGAGTGTTCTATTAAGTGTTTAACAACCTGCTGGGTGAGGGTGTGGAGGGGATTAAGAATGTATTTGTGGCATACTTCAACAGTGTTAACATTTTCTCCATCACTTAAGTCTGGACAATCAAAAATATAATAAATTAAGCCAAGATTGGGAGCATTTGACTTATAAGATGTAAATGCCCTAACCGAAATTTAACAATTGGCTCTGTGGTTCAAGCTGACTCCACTATAACACTGGTTGTACTTGAGGAGAGAAATATTCACATAGAGATGAGTATAGGTCTAAGGTAGAGCCAAATATATGTTTGTTTTTTTATTATTTCTTTGGAAGAAATAAATATTATATAATTTATAACATTAATTTATTAATATATTAATATAA
>JAQQSU010001930.1:0-14836 GCA_028627135.1 Pseudochirops cupreus
TGTACCTCCTTCCATGGGTCTACTCTGGAAATAAGAGGAGCTTGCCTATACATATCTCTGTGGCTTACATGTAGCAGCTCTAACTTAGAGCTATTTGTCATATTTTCAGTTTGTATATTTGCAATTCAGAAATTGGAAATATTTCAAATCAGGGTTTGAGTCATGCTTCTCTTGATTTCTAGACTTAGCAAAGTGTTAATAATTCAGGTTAAACTTAAAAGTGTATGGGAATATTTTCTCCCCTAAGGCTCAGTTTTTAAATATGAATAATCACATCATCAACATGTTGCTCCGTAACACTGTCTAAGCTCTGTAGGAGTGCAGGAGAAGGCTCAAGGAATGAAGTCATCACCAGACTGGAGGCCTGTTAACTGGAGGCCAATATTAATAACATTGATAACTGGCATTTATCTAGCACTATAAGGTTGACAAAGTGTTTTATCATACTCTCATTGGAGGCTCACAACACTCCTGCTTGGAACTCAATAACTTCCAGAGGGTGCATTTGCATAAAAGTACAAGAGTAGCTACAAGGGTAGTCAGATTTCCCAACATTAAAGAAAGTAAAGCTTTTAGTCAGGGTTTGTGGATAATAAATCATGATGATGACCAATCAGTTTTATTTGAGGCAAGAATCTCCCAGCAGTTCATTCTTCAGGGATCCAACTGTATAGCAGAAACAAAATGTTTTAAAATGGGAGCGAGTGGCATTTATAGCTTTGGAAATTCTACCCGAAGGTTTCTCCTAAGATGTCTTGGGACAAAGTTTAATTAGCTCCATCTTCTCTGAAAGGTCACAGTACTGTTGAAAAGGTCTCACCTATTCCAGGTGATATGGCCCAAAATGCCATGGGAGCACTTTCTCCAACAAAGAAACCTGATGTTCAAAGAAGGTCTCTCTGGCTTCATTAATTGACTTACTGAATGAAGCAAGTTAATTTCCCCCACCTCCACAACTACCTTTAGATAGATTGTGTACTAAAAGATAAAACAGAAAATATCAAGAACAATGTGAATTTAAAATGCTTAAAAATCTTTTGGTAAGTGCTAACTAACTAAGATGTAGGTATTGTTCTGGACACATGGAAAACATGAAAGTCAAAAAGACATACTTCCAGCTCTGAAGGAGTTTGGAAACTAGGATTTAAGGGAAATAGGATTCAAAAATAGTTCTAATGATAGTAATGGTAATAGGTCACACTTGTATAGTACTTTGCAAAGCACTTTACATACATTATCTCCTTTTATCTCCACAATGGCCCAGCAAGGTTTGTCTTATTATTATGAGAAAATTGAAGCTGAGAGTGATTTAAGTGACTTACCCTGGCTCACACCTCTAATGTCTAAGACAAGTTTTGCGCTCTGTTCTCCCTGACTCCAAATTCAGAGCTCTACCCCCTACTCCACCTAGCTGCCTAATGGTGGTGAGGATACATATCCAAAAGGTGATGTTTCCCAGAATGGATTGGAAATTGAAGATAGATAGTGAAAATGAGAGGGAGAGATATTCCTCCTCTGGATTCTACCTTTACAATGTCATGGCAACACCATTCTTCCCAAAATATTCCTTTTCTCTCACTGAGTTGAAATACTCTTTAGTCATCATCCTCACTCCACTGGCCATGTCTGAGGACAAAACCATATTACAGTGGGATTCACATACAGCCTTTCTGCTTACCAAACAACAATGGCTACTTGGTTCACAGTTCTAGCCTGAGGAACAGAAAACAAACCCTAGAATTAATTTAAATTCTGCTGTGGGGAAGTTTATTAATAAAATAATAGTCAAAACCATGAGTTTCCCTATCATAGCTCAGAGCCCCAGGCCAGGATAAAACTATAGCTATTTTAGATAGAGAGGTAAGACTTCTGCCTTCCTCAGTCCACTCTGTCACAGCCCATCTTCTCACAAATTAATCACAGATTCAAATTAGGTAATAGTTATTAACAACCAAAAATGTATATGAAGGACAAAATAGCTTCTATGTTAGTACACCTTACCCCCTAAAAAATAAACAACTTAAGGAATACAAAAGTATTGTAGTAAAAGCTTGCAATGTGAGGTGGAGGTGGGGAAGTGAAGAATTAAACCTTTCACAAATTGATCCCTGTTATATAGCCCACTTTATTATTTGAAGAGACAGGAAATCACCTAAAAAAATACTCAGGATACTTCACAACTTTAGTCTGGGTCTGATTCAAAGCTCCTATTGGAGAATCTGTCTCTTTCTCTCCCTGTCTCTGTCTCTCCTTGTGTCAGTCTCCTTTTCTCACTCCCTCCTGTCATTATACTGCTGTTCTGCTTCCTCTTCTAACTTGCTGTTCTACCACATTCTCTGTGTCAGTGCTCACACACTCACAGGTATAGCTCTTCATCTCACCCAGAAAAGCAACCTGCCCCTTTAAAACACAACTTCTCTTTTGTTCAATGAATTCCAATCACACCCGAAGGCTTGATCCTCAGTTGTATTTCTCCTTGACAGAGAGGTAACAAGGGTTATAATAATAGTAATAATAATTCATTTATATAATGCCATATGATTTATAGTGCACTTTAGAACATGAGTGCATGAGATGAGTACCACCAAGTGTGATGTAAGGTTCAAGAAACCAAATATCATTCCTTATCTTAACAAGGATTGTTTATGAACTGAGAGTGCTACAGTGCATTTGAAACAGATATATTTTTCTCCCACCTGACCAGAGGAATTGCCAGCAGTCATGTTTATCTGATAATAATTTTGACAAGGGAGAGATGGAGGGCAGGAAAAGCTATGTATTCACCCACAGGCAGCAGTACAGAATTTTAAAGCTTCACACATCAAGGACTGCCTGCCCCATATAGTGCTTCCTGCCCAATAGTAAAAATCACTGCTTACATTAAACAAAATTGTTTAAAGATGAGCCTAAGCAGTTTGCTGTCTGAACAAAGAAAACACAATTTAGTTCATGTCCCACCACCTGTTACCAAGGTGACTGGCAGGTTTTTTTTTTCCTTTAATTTCCTTCTTTGTTCTTTAAGGGACTGAGGCTGCACACAGGGAAATGGCTATTTGCTCTGCTATATTGACTTCTGATAGGATAGGAAAAAACACTTGAATCTGACAGCTCCTGAATCAGTGAGGTCTCTGGATCGCACTTCTAATCTCTTCATATTCATGTCATGTCTATCTATTGAATTTTTATGATGGACTCTCCGGGAAAACTCATGTCTACTTCCATGTTTTATTGTTCATCTTCAATGAATTTTTGGTAATGTTCACTGCAAGATGGGGGCATGGTTTGGGAATGGCTGCAATCTATCATATATATAGAGAGAGATCCTTATCTAGGACACTACAAGGAGACTTCCAGAAATATTATATAAGATGAGTTGGCTCAGGATATTGCCAGAAAAAGAAAAAAAAACGAGGCTGACTTTAAACATCTGGGCTGGGAAGCTGCAGGAAAAGAACAGCAGCAGGCTGTCAGATTGACTGTGTAGGATGTCAGTGAAAAGGCAAAACCAAGCCAGGAGGGAGTTCAGCCCAGGATTCCAGAAGAGTAGAAGGTGGTGCCTGTCAAAAATGAGTTCTTGGGAATCACATTAACTACAAAAAATGAGACAGATTTTTTAAATGTGGAATTTCTAACTAAAGTGAACAACCAACATTATCATTAATGTTATTATAACACTAAAATGTGTTCGGTGCTTTATAAACTTCCAATTCCTAGAAATACCAGGCAGACAAAAACATAACAGAGTACATAAAGACACCATTTCTCTGTCTCTCTGCTTTTGCTTCTGTCTCTATATGCATATATAAGTACACGTGTATATACATATAGGCATATACATGCATACCTATATATGTATGTTTGTGTGTGTGAATGTGTGTGTGTGTGTATGTGTATGTGTGTGTGTGTGTGTGTTTAGGAAAAGGGGGAAGAAAGACAGACAGAGACAGAGGGAGATTATTCCCTATTGTTTCTGGAAAAAGAAGTGAAATAAGTTATTGACTTAAAGATTGTTCCCAAATGAAATAAAAGGCATTGTCTTCCTTATCGTTCTCCTCCTCCTCCTTCTCCTCCTCCCCTTCCTCCTCCTCCTCCCCCTTCTACTCCTCCTCCTCCTCCTCGTTCTTCTCTTTCTCCTCCTTCTTCTTCTCCTTCTCCTTCTCCTTCTCCTTCTCCTTCTTCTCCTTCTCCTTCTCCTTCTTCTCCTTCTTCTCCTTCTTCTCCTTCTTCTTCTTCTCCTTCTCCTTCTCCTTCTCCTTCTTCTCCTTCTTCTCCTTCTTCTCCTTCTTCTTCTTCTTCTTCTTCTTCTTCTTCTTCTTCTTCTTCTTCTTCTTCTTCTTCTTCTTCTTCTTCTTCTTCTTCTTCTTCTTCTTCTTCTTCTCCTTCTCCTTCTTCTTTCATGTTATCTTATTCTTATCTTCATTGAAGAATTTTAATGAAATTACAATCCAAGGACCAGTATCAATGTATATGAGAAAAAATGCATAGGTATCTTTATAGTTTACAAACTTAAAATGCTATTATTATAATTATTGTTGTATTTTTATTGTGTAAATTTTTGAAGAAGAGGCAGCTAGGTGGCTCAGCAGACAGAACACTGGGCCAGGAGCTAGGAAGCTCTGAGTTCAAATCTGGTTTCAAATACTTACTAGCTGTGTAAACCTGGGCAAAGCACTTAACTTTGCCTTAATCCACTAGAGAAAGGAATGGCAAACTATTCTAATATCCTTGCCAAGAAAACCTCATGGACCTTGTGATCCCTGGGGTCAAAAAGAATGAGACCCAACTGAACAACCACAAATGATTGTAGAGGCAGAAAAAAAAGGCAGATTTCTGCAATTGGATATTATTGGCATGTAAGTTCAGCTCTGTACATTCACTGAAGTATCTTCAGGATAACACTAGTAGCAGAAAGGATTACAGGGATAACAAATACTGTGTTCCCCCATGGTACTAATTCCTTTTACTAGTTCTCCCTATTTTGGAACCTTCACATTTCCAGGCAGTTTGGAGATCGTGAGTATTTAGCATGGTTATATCAATTCAAAACTTTGTTCTTAATTTTTCATGGATCCATGTTATTTCCAATTGTTCTTGAGCAACTACGCTATCTGTAATGATGATCAGGTCACAGAATTTCTAAATTCTCCAGAATATCTTGAAATTCGCATTAGTACCACTGGAATTTCTTACATAATGGACAGAAAGTTTTTGCATGTTATTATAACATCATGATTATGTCTTTTTATTTATCCAGTAGAAACTGTGTGTTTTTTCAGTCTGCAATGATACATTTCATGATTTACAATTTATTGTATAATATGAAACAATAAATCCTTAAGGATGACATTTCTGATCCTAAATGTTATCATAAGCTCCTCTCTTCCTATAAAGAAATCCTGTATGCCATCTATGTATTTCACATGATCAATCTGATATTTTCAGATATTTTGGACTTGAAAGCCATCATCTGTTCCATCCATGAGTGGTGACAATGGATTTAAAATCCAGCAAAAACCATGAAAGACTCAAACTGTTTCTTTAGAAGATTTCACATTTTATATCACTAATTCTTGACATCATTATGTCAGTGGCAAGTCAAATAAAAAACAATCTTCGACTTGTACTACAAATACTTTGATCTTTTTTTTTTATATTATTCGTAGCATAAGACTATACCATAAGTATGAAGCTGACTCAAAGCTTTCTTATGATCGACAAAAATAGCATAAATGTTTTAGCATTTGGGAACTGCTTTTTCAATAATCTCTGAGTCTATAATGAGTTTCTCTTTGGACCTCAATTTTTTTGGCATACATTTTTTGTTCCTTAGCCAATATATGTATTTTTGTAAATTTTATAGATTTTTAGAGCAATACAAGCTGTGAATGTTTTGGATAAGGTACATAAACACATAATTGATTTACATTTGGAGGAATCGCTAGTGCTATCAACTTTGGGTAATAAATATGTGTTGCTTTCTGTTAAAAAAAAAAAGATGGCATAAAGCCCTTATCAGAAAACAACCTATTGACTTTATTTGTTTATAATTGATGTACCACTGTGAAATATTTAAATAAAAAATATGCAGCTTATCCAGACCTACTACTTCGCAGTTTTTCAGGGAAGCTACGATTCCAGTCACTTCCTTTGAAATAGTCAAGCTGTCATTTATTATGTTAATAATATGCAAACTTTTGAATCAAATTAGATACAATTGAGTTTTTGTTTGGTTATACTGCTTTCAACTATATAGACCAGGGGTGAGGAATCTTCAGCCTCCATGCCATATGTGGCACTCTAGATCCTCAAGTGTGGCCCTTTGACTGAGTCCAAGTTTTACAGAACAAACTGCCTCAACAAAAGGATTTGTTCTATAAAACTTGAACTCATTCAAAAGGCAGCACCCGAGGACTTAGAAAGTCACAAGTGGCCTCAAGGCTGCAGATTTCTCACCCCTGACATAGATAATCAAAAGTGTTCACATCTTCCATCTTTGTGTGTTCTGTTTTTGTTCTAAGGTATATGTTTTTCAAAATTTCTAAAACAGTTTTTAATTCACAATGAAATACTTTCTTTTGTTGCATTGCTTTGACTGTTTTTTTTATCATTTTAACCCTTTCACTCTCATTCTTTTTTTAAATAATTTATTTATTTATTTTTAGTTTTCAACATTCAGTTGCATAAGTTTTAAATTTTCTCACCCTCCTTCCCTTTACCACTCCCCAAGATGGCATGCAATCTGATATAGGCTCTACATAAACATTCTTATTAAACATTTTAATGTTAGCCATGTTGTATAAAAGAATTTGGATGAATGGGAGGAACCACAAAAAAGTAAAAAGTTAAACTAAACAAAAAAATAGAGCAATAGTATGCTTTGATCTGAATTTAGATTCTATACTTCTTTCTAGGGATATGGATGGCATTTTCCATCCTGAGACTTTTGGAGTTGTTTTAGGTCATTGCATTGCTGAAAAGGCCTAAATCTATCAAAGTCAGTCACCCCACACAGTGGCTTTAACTATGTACAATGTTCTCCTGGTTCTACTCACTTCAGTCAGCATCAATTCATATAAGCCATTCAAGGTTTTTCTGAAGTCTAGCTGCTCATCATTTCTTATAGCACAATAATATTCCATTATGTTCATATATCACAACTTGTTCAGCCATTCCCCAATTGATGGGCATCCCCTCAATTTCCAGTTGTTGGCCACCACAAAGAGGTACTATAAATATTTTTGTACATGTGGTCCTTTTCCCATTGTTACGATCTCTTTGGGATACAGCCCTAGAGGTGGCATTGCAGAGTCAAAGGGGATGCACATTTTTATAGCCCCTGGGGCATAGTTGCAAATTGTTTTCCAGAATGGTTGGATCAGTTCACAACTCAACCAACAATGAATTAGTGGTTCCAATTTCCCCACATCTTCTCCAGTATTTATATTTGCCCTGTTTTGTCATGTTAACCAATCTGATAGGTCTGATGTGGTACCTCAGAATTGTTTTGATTTGTATTTCTCCAATCCATAATGATTTAGAGCATTTTTATATGACTATAGATCACTTTAATTCCTTCGTCTGTAAATTGTTTGTTTGTATCCATTGACCATTCATCAATTGGGAAATTGGCTTTTTTTTCTTAATTGCTGATAAATGATACCAAGAATTTCTGATGGACTTTTATTTTTTGAATTCCATTCTGCACAGGTTTTTTGTTTGTTTTCCCAATTGCTTTTAATTGTGATATATGGAGTTCAAGCTTTCTCTCGAGCATACTAGCCAGATATTGATGTAATTCTCTAATGTCTTTCTGTACATATTCAAGTGTGTTTTTAAATCACTTATGCCATAATGATATTTGATACATGCACTTAGGAATATTTCTAGGTAGTCTGACCTTTCCACTCTGGTGATAGCTGAAGAATATAATGATGGATGTGAGAATGCACATATATGTACTCTATGATCCAGGAACACTTGTCTATTTGCTATTCCTTGCACATGATGTTGCATATCATTCACACACACGTGCACACAAAAACACACACACATACATATATACTATATAGACAGACAGAGATATACTATATATGATACAGATATATATGTCTCTATATATAGATATATCTATATAGATAGAGATAGATGATAGATGGATGTATATGTGTGCATGTATGTATATATGAGTCTGTGTATATGTATGTTTATACATGTGTGCTTGTATGTGTGTGTGTGTGTGTGTATTATTGTTACTCTCATTTCTAGAATAATTTTTCCTTTCCTTATGCCTCCTGGTTTCTTCCCTGGATTCCTTCAAGTCTCATCTAAAATGCTACCATCTATAATAAGCTGTATCTGGATTTCCTTAATACTAGTCTCTTTCCTTTGAGATTATATCCAACTTATCCTTCATCTCTTCATTTCCCTCTAGACTGTACTCCTCTGGACTTCACAGTCATCCCCAGATGTCTCTTGAGTCTAGGAAATCATTTCAACCCTAGAACTCATAAGCTCATACCTCAGAAGGACACTCTGCTTCTGGGACCCTTCCCTCTCATTAGAGTTGAGAGCTCATCCCAGAACCAACACTTAAGGAGGGTACTTGGACTACCCATCTCTTCATTTCCTACTAGGCAACACTTATCTCTATCATACCTTTTACCCATTTTCTTCTCCCCCCACTTTTATCTTCCTTTTGTTTATTGATTTTCTCTTTAGAATGCAAATTCCTGTTCATGATAGTCAATAATTAATAAATGTTTATTAATTGTCTGTTCTGTTCCAGAAACTGTGCTGAATACTAAGGTTACAATGAAAAGCTTTACATAACAAAATCACAAAGTTTCCCCAGGAAATGATTGGCCCTGGCTTCAGTGACAAATCTTCCTGGTCATCCAGGGGCATAAAAGATTCTCAGTCATCAGGGGCCTCACGGCCACTCCAAATAGATCAGATATCTAAAGAAAATTTCTGAAGTCAACTTGAGTTGTTACATTCCACACCATATTTCATGCTGATGTCTGGATGATCTTCATATGGATATGAAGTTGTTGTTATTCAATTGTGTTCAACTCTTTGTGACCCTGTGGACCATATCACACCAATTCTGTCTGTGGAGTGGTTTGCCATTTCCTTTTCCAGAGGCAAAGAGATTAAATGACTTGCCCTGGGTCATACAGCTAGTGCCTGAGTCTGGATGTGAACCCAGGTCTTACTGACTCTAGGTCCAGTGCTCTGTCCACTTAGCCATTTACTTTCTTTTGAAGGTAGAGTCAGATGAAGTAGGATACTTAAAGAGAAGTTAATTTCCTCTATATTTTTATGGCATATCCTCAAAGTGAACCTTCTTTTGTTAATTATTCAATGACTCATGCACACTTCATTTTCTCCCAAAATCTAATGTGAACTAAGAGGCATCAAAACTGCCTCCAACTGTGGTATTATCACCATTATTATTATTATTATTATTATTATTATTATTGGATATAGAAGGGAGAAGCCAGCACATAAGGAAGAGAAGGAACATAACTGACAGGGTCCCAGTATACTGTATCCTTAAGGTTTCTTAAGAATAATGAAGACAAAAATAGCATCTTTAAGATGTGAGGAATGGTCATGCTAAGTGTGGATATCTCTGCATTTGCCTCAGAGACCCCTTTTTGAGCTAGAGCAATTTGGGGTAAGGAAAGTAAAGCTGTTATTCTAATAAAACCTTTGATTCCACAAAAGGAGAGGTAGGGGTAAAAAGAAAAAGCATTTATTAAGTGCCTACTATGTAGCAGTTATAGGGTTAAACCCTTTACAAATATTCTCTCATTTGATATAAGCCTGTCAGATACTGTTACTTGACCCATTTCACAGTTGAAGAAACTGAGGCAAGCAGTGGTTAAGTGACTTACCCAGAATCTTGCAGCCAGTAAGTGGATGATGTCAGATTTGAACTCAAGTTTTCCTGACATGGGTAGCCGTACTTTATAGAGTTCTATGACACCTAGAGCATATCTGCTCACTACAGCAACATCTGGAAGGAAATACCAACTAACATGATAAATAAGTACACTTCAAAAAGTGTACTGATTCAAAAACTGATCCCATTAATGCAGTTCTCACACTTGTGGAATTCTTCCTGTTGCGTCTTGCAATATATGTAAATGTAATTGTAAAATACATATTTTCCTGTTGATCACAAACTCCTTACTGTTCTTCTCTCTACCTGATCACCATCACCTATTAGACTCACCTGTTTTATTGAAAGATCTCAGTCCCAGCTGATCCTATTCTGAATCTTGCCCTTAGTTCTTTATTTTGTTCAATCATTTCAGGAGTGTCTGACTCTTCATTAGTCCATTTGGAGTTTTCTTGGCAAAGAATGGTTTGCCTTTTCCTTCTCCAGATCATTTTACAGATGAAGAACTAAGGTAAACAGCCTTAAGTGACTTCCTCAGGGTCAAACAAATAATTAGTATCTGAGTTCAAATTTGAACCCAGGAAGGTAAGTCTTCATGATTGATTCAGGCCTGGAACTTGATGCATTGCACCCCCATTGTGACCAATAGTCTACTCAAGCCTTGCTATTACTGGTCACTGTCAAGTAGAGAGGGAAAATCAGAGGATTTAGCGCTAAAGGACCCAAGTTTAAATCCCTGCTTTGACATATATTAGCTATATCATGTTAATTTGTTGTTTTCTTTGTCAACATGCAGTCTAGGATCCATTTCTATATGATTTTGACACCAACACACTAGAGAATTTCAAAGATTCATTCTAATTCTAAGAGAGCAGGGAGGTGTAATGGCAAACAAGTATTTAGTGCCTTGTTTCAGTTGAGCCTTGCCCTTGATTATATCAAGTCTTTGTTAAGAAACAGAACTTGTGAAACCCAAAGTGGGAGGAACTTGTTGATGCAACAGGAAGGTGTAGAAGAGGGAAGAGCTAATGACCACATATAAGGAGTAGCCCAAGCTGGGAGAGAGCAGAACTGAGAAAAGGAATGGTTGTGGAGGCCAGCACTCTGTTTGTCTGTTCTGTTTGTGTTGATTTTTGTTTGTGATACTTTGTACAGAAACCCTGGGACCTTACTGGAAGCCATAGAAGAGGATTTTCTTGTTGTCTGTTTACAGAAGTCCTGGAGGAGGGTTTGAGAGGTCCTGGGACCATACATATGATATATGTTGAGTTCTCAGATGTTGTTGGTGGGTTTGTGTTGATTTCACAGGCAGATAGTAAATTGATGAAGGTGCTGGCAATGTGGATGAATGTTATTGTGGCTCTGTTAAACTTTGTCTTCCTAGAAACAGAAACTGAGAAAGACTTGAGGTTGACTGGACACTGTAAGCTTCAATAAGCAACTGGACAAGGAACTGGATGAGGAGCTGGATGAGGAGCTGGGAGCTACCTATCTTTGAATCCAGGTGAGTGTTGGGTAAATTCAAGGAAAAGCTGGGACTATGGAAGAAGAACCATAGAATCTAAGAGCCAGCCTTGAGCCAAGATTAAAAGACCTCTCCTTGGGTACTTAATGTTGACTGAGAAGATCATGATTTACTGTGGCCTAGGCATGGCAGAACTTTGTACTCTCTACCTCATACCTTTTAAGGATGATTGAGTTAAGAGTGATCTGAAACTAATCTCCAATCAAGAAGAAAGAAGACTTTTTGACTGAAAGATTAAGACAATGTGACCTAGGGCTGGAGAACTTTGACCTTTGTACTTTATGTACCTTAAGGAGGCTTGCTTCTTAAGGATGATTGAGTTAAGAACTTACTGCATGATATATTTTGTTTAAAACTATGTGGCCACTTCAGTGATGAGTTGTTATGTTATAACATTGTGAATGTTGTACTTTGGTTTCTGTGAATGTTTGGCTTTAGTTTATTGCTGAATAAATAGAGAGTTGACTATACTATGTGATCAGAATTTTAAAGCTATCCACAATATCAGTCCTTTGGAAAGCTGCTTGGGCTCAGCTTTACAGGAGGGGAGTTATTAGAAGTTTGAGGAGGGATGAAAAAGTTTAGAAGATCTACTGTGGAGAGGGGATAGTGAATTAATAAGGAAAGCATAGTAGGATTGCCTAGCAGCAGTGAGGGACCAGTTGAGGTTATGTAAAATAAATTTGTAGAGTGCTCAGTCAAAATGGTTACATAATTTTCTTCACCTTCATTCTGCTGCACATGTGTAGGAATGAAAGCAATGAATGATGAGAATGATCCAATGCTGAGGCTTGGTTGGGTATGATCAACAATATGCAAAGAAATTAGGGATTTAAGAGAGAAAGACAGTGTTGAGTCAACTACACCAATTACATTAGTTGACCAAGAAGTCAAGATAGGGAGGAGAGTGGCCAAAGCAGCAAAAAAGACCTAGGAGAGAATTTGCAAACTTTAAAGCATTGAATTTTTGGTTGAATTGAATCTGAGTATTTAGTACCCAAGGGTTCCCCACTCGCTTACCTCTCACACATTGAGGAAAGTGGAAATGCCTACATATACAGAGTAAGTTTGGCTCCTACGTCAAAGTCCTCTTGGCTCTAGGGTGTTCTTTCTGTTCTTAGGATTGGTTGCCAGGCTTTCACCATTTCTATCTCCACTTTTGGCAGGATGCAGTGCTCAAGACCATTTAGTTGCAACCTTTGACTTTTCCTTTGGCCACCAGTTTCTGTGCCTGGTTCCAAGCTGTCTGCAAGGTTTATCTCGGGCTTCATTCTTCACTTCCTCCTTAGTTCTATTGGTAATGACTTACAGACCTGTGTTACAAATCTCTTCCTACCAAAAGCTATCATTATTGGCCTGATTTCTGCCACTGTATCTCTCAAGATGTGGTCATTTAACTAGTGCCAGCAGTCTTCTCAATACCACAAAAGTCCCTGGAACAAATCTAACTCTTACTCAGCTGAGATATAAAACTCCATAGCACAACAGACTAAACAATGAGTCACCCTCATTATTTGTCCCTCTGTGACCTTAATTTAAGTAACATTTTAAAAAAACCACAACAATCTCACGTAATATTTATTTAGTGCCTGTCATAAAAGACATACCCTATTAAGGCAGGGGTGGGGAACGTGTGGCCTCAAGGCCACATGTGGCCTCTAGGACCCTGGGTGCAATGTTTTGGTTGAATCCAAGTTTTACAGAACAAATCCTTTTATTAATGGAATTTGTTCTGTGAAGTTTGAATTCAGTCAAAAGGTTGCACCCGAGGACCTAGAGGGCTACATGTGGCCTCGAAGTCACAGGTTCCCCACCCCTGGGTAGTGTATAGAGAGACTGCTTTGTGGCCTAAAAGACCTGCCTCTGACATATACCCTGCATGACCTGGGGCACTTGTCATATTAGGCCTCTAAACAGCTCTCTAAGTTACTGAGAAGGTGCCAGTATGTGTTGGTAGAGGGAGTTTCTTCACTTGAGAGTTCCCTATATGAATTAAATCACAGGTTCAATCTCAATTTCTATCCATGACTCTATTCTGTTGGTCTTTGATAAATAAAGATTTAAAAATAATACTAATTAGTTTGCATCTTCTATGTACCTTTAATTTACTAAATTTTACAACACATGATCAATCAGCATGCTTAATTAAGTGCCTGCTATCTCCCAATCATCGTGTTCATCACTGAGGATTACAAATATAATAATGGAAATAAATCCTACTAATAAAGCATTTTACATTCTAAATGTATTTCTTTGTCCCTTGTGACCACATTTTCCCACTTTTTTTCCTAATCCCAATAGCTAGGTCTGATCCTTAGCATCACTTCTACCAGTTACAAGAGCCATATTTAGGACTATTGACCTTATGGCTAGGGACTACACAGGTTAAGGCCACCTGCCTGCTTGTAACTCAGCCCCACTCCTCTGAGAGGACACCCAGCTGCCTAGAATGTTACTTAGTGCCAATTATTTGGTCTTTTAGGAATATATCCATCCACACCAGAATGTCTGCCTGATCTCTAGGTCCTGAATGTTCCTGATTTGGCCCAGTCTGAAAACCATTAACCTCTGATATGTACAGCATACTGAGTCCCAAATAGCTTAACCTTGGATCAGAGGGATTTAGATATCACACATTCCATTCCAATGGAATGTTTACTCAAATTTCAGTTTTGAGAAAAAAGGAGTAATCCATACTTGTCACTAAGTGGATCAGAGCTATTTTATTAACAAACATACTCAAAAGGAATGTGTACATATAGGACCTTTTGCTCTTTCTTTGATCTTTTTGGGGCATAAACCTAGCAGTGGTACAGTAGATCAAAGGGCATGGACAGCTTAGTAACTTTTTTTATTTTTTGCATAATTCTTAATTGCTTTTCTGAATGGTGGGACCCATTCGTGTCTCTACCAAGTTATCTGTTTTCTTGAAGTCCCTGTGATTTAAAAATTTTTTTTTTCTTTTTTTCCTTTCCTTTCTTTTCTTTTTCTTTCTTTTTTTTTCTTTTGTCATATTTGTCAATCTTTGATGGGGGGAAGAATCTCAGAATTGCTTTACTCTTCATTTCTCTAATTATAAGGAATTTGATAGAATTTCCATATGGTTATAGCTAGCCTGGGCTTCTTCCTTTGAGAACTACTTAGCTGTAGCCTTAGACCATTTATTGTTTGAAAATGAAGTGAATACTTATAAATTTGATTCAATTCCTTATGTATTTTGTAAACGAGACATTTATCAGAGAAACATGCTGAAGATTTTTTCCCAGTTGTTTTCCTTTTAATCTTAGCTTTACTGGATTTGTTTATGCAGAAACATTTTGATTTTATGTAACCAAATTTATCCATTTTATCCTCTATGATCCTTTCTATTCCTTATTTGGGCATAACTTCTTCTATCCATAAAT
>JAQQSU010019300.1:0-10294 GCA_028627135.1 Pseudochirops cupreus
AGAGATCACAGAGCAATTCTGGCTCCCAGGGAAGGCAGAGATTCCAAATTCAGGGGAGGAAGGGAAAGCAGAGCAGCCTGGGCTCAAGGATTTCCTGTTTCTGGCCCGCCCACCCTGGGAGGGTCTTCCTATGCCCAAGGGTCCTTCCCACCCGTGAGGCCCCCAGGAAGCCCGGGGCCCTTTCCTCCCATCACACCGAGGCCAGGACTCTGGGACCCTGCCTGCGCCTCCTCCCTGAGCCCCGCCCTCCATCACCCGCAGTGCTTTCTCCAGTGCAGTGGTCCGCTCTGCAGCCCTAAACTCCTCCCAGGCCTCCAAACCCCGCCTGCCCCCCTTCCCACCAAGCGGCTCGATTCTGCCGAAGCAGGATGACTGTGTCCTGAGGTCTAACTAGGAGCTGGGGGGCCTGTGGGGACCCTCTGGTGGAGCTCAGGCTTGGAATCCCTAAAGGGAAGCTGGAGACAGGGAGCCACATGCTAGGGGATCTGACAGGGAACCAGCCCCAGAGCCCCGGGCATAGATGAGGGGACTCACGACAGAGCTTAGGTAACTGTCCAAGGTGGCGTCACCAGCGCACAGAACTGGTGGGTCCTTATGGAAGAAACGTGCTTGCTGTAGAAAGGACAACACTCCTTGTAGAAAGCAGGGGAGCTTTGACTTTTTAACGGGATGGTGCAAGCCTGGCTGTTCTACAGGCACACCCTGTGAAGGCTGCTCCTTGTCCCTGTAGCCTCTGCCAGGCCCTCCCTGTTTGCCTATTGGTTGGTACTCAGAGGTGCACAGCTCTCCGACCGCACCTTGTTCATATTAACCCCCTTACCATGATCCCCTCATACATACATCGTACCTGCATTCAGATTAAGTCTCTGCTCCACCCAGGCAGGGAGATGATACTCCTAAGGTCATTAAGCATGGGCTCCACCTTTTTGCTGTGATTTTTGAGCCCCCTGGAGATGTCCTAATACCAGAAGCAGTTCTAGACCGTTTCTGATAATCTGGGGCCTGTGACCCTCATGCAGGAATAATATCTGTTTCTCACACTTACAGGGCCCGTCTGAAGGCAGGAGCTAGAGAGAGGGAGACAGGATACGTGGGGCCTGCTGGCAAGGCTGAAAGCAGGACTTCTGGGTCCCTATGGGCAAGTTGGGGAAAGTGTGACCCAATAGTCCACCTGGGGAGGGTGCCCTGGACTTTTCTAAATGATCTGGAGTCTGGGAAACAGTTAGGGGCAGGGAGTTAGTACAGAAGCTATGCCAGGAGAGAGGCCTGGTCCTGGAGGACACTTACCCAAGGTCAGATGAGGAGGATGAGACCCAGGGGCAAAGGCAGCCAGCAGGGGCCAGGACCTCGGTGGGACCCTGGCTCAGTCCCAGCTAGGACCTGCATCACAGAGCTGGCTTCTGGAAGGCAGAGAGATCCCAGGTGTAGGGAAGAAGGCAGCAGGATCTCATCTCCAGGGAAGGCAGAGTGACCTCAGCTCCTGCTTCCAGTCAGCCCACTTGGGGAGGCTCCTCCTAGTCCCAAGAGGGCCCCCAAGGGGAGCCCTTTCCTCCATCTCACCCTAAGTGGGCACCTCAGGACCCTGCCTGCCTCAACTTCACAAGCCCTGCTGTCATGCAGATGGCAATTTGAATATCTTTCCTGCCCCTTAATAGGCCTAGGGGGAATCTGAAGACCTTCCCTGCTTTGCAAGTAAACTCTGCCCCCAATAGGTTGAATGAAGGCCCATGGAGCCTGTGGTGGGAGCCGTCTGGTAAAGGGTAGAGCAGAGTCACAGGAAGCTGGGAGTCAGAGCTGGACTAGACAGTTGGGAGGAGAGCATGTGTCCCAGGTCTCAGGCAGGAAGACAGATAGACTCATGAGTAAAAGTTGCTTTTTTGCCACCTGCTGGGACAAGTAGGCCTGTATTGGTTTAGGAGAAGGCTACAGGGTGGTGTGGCTCTCTTGTGTTGCTATAGCTTATTAACTTCTTTGGTACATGATGGAATAGTCTTACTGGTGTGGGGATTGGGTTTGCTGGTGTATAAAATGCTTTGCTTCTGTCCTCTATATGGAGCGTTTGTTATATTCAGCTATCAAGCACCATGCGAAAATATCAGTATTTCTAGTCATGGTCTTGATCATGATCCTAGGTGCTGTAAATATCACAGTGGTGCTACACTTGCCTTCCCAGTACTAGGAGCTTATTGTTCAGGAGGCTGGGCTTTGCCCAGCTCTTCCTGAACCCATCAGGGGTCTTCTTGCCAAAGATACCAGAATGCTTTGCATTTCCTTGTCCAGCTCATTTATAGATGAGAAAGCTGAGGAAAACAAGGTTAAGTGACTTAGCCAGGGTCACACTTGGGGAAGTACCTGAGGCCTCATCTGAATTCTGGAAGGGTTTTGGGCTGGGACTCTATTCACTAGGCTACCTACCTGCCCACCAGGAGCTCAACACATGCTATTTAAATAACTGACTCCAAAAGTAGGTATTGTTTTCTTGGGTTTATTGCAAATACTAAAGGTCTTTGAGCACTTTAATATTCTGAACTCTTTTTTTTTTGTTGTTTTTTTAAGCTTTGTTTTTGGAGGGCAACTGTTTTAAGTGACTTGTCCAAGGTCACACTGCTAGTAAGTGTTGTGTCTGAGGCCAAATTTGAACTCAGGTCCTCCTGTCTCCAGGGCCATTGCTCTATTCGCTGCTCCACCTAGCTGTCCCTCTCTCTCTCTTTTTTTTTTTAAATAAAAAATCCACCTTTCTCTACCATCTTCTACTTAAGGGCCCCACCTGATCATACCACAGTCTCTGGGCCAGTCTCAGACCTCAGCAGAAGAGATTGGAATTATGCCCAAAGGGCTATAAAACTGCACACCCTTCACCCCAGCAATACCACTTCTAGGGCTGCATCCCAAAGAGACCTTACAAGTAGCAGGAGGACCCGAATGTTCAAAAATCTTTATACCGGCTTTTTTTGTGGTGGCAAAGAATTGGAAATCAAGGGGATGCCCATCAATTCGGGAATGGCTGAACAAGTTGTGCTATATGAATGTGAAGGAATACTACTGTGCTATCAGAAATGAGGAGCAGACAGACTCCATAATAACCTGGAGAGGCTTGTATAAACTGATGCTGAGTGAGGGGAGCAGCACCAGGAGAACATTGCACATAATTACAGACACATTGTATCTGTGGTGACTGAGTGATGGACTGGGCTCTCCTCAGCAATGCAAGGCTATAAGACAACTCCAAAAGACTCATGATGGAAAGGGATATCCACATGCAGAGAAAGAGCTGCTGAGTCTGAATGCAGATGGAAGCAAACTACCGGCTCTCTCTCTCTGTGGTTTTGTTTCTGCTTTCTCATTGTGCATTCCATTGGTTAGAATTCTTCTTTACAACTTGACTACTGTTCAGGGTTAAGGTACATGTAAAACCTATACCAGATTGCATGCCGCCATGGGAAGGGGAAGAAAATTTGGAACTCAAAAACTTGTGGAACTGAATACTGTAAACTAAAAGTAAATAAATTTAAAAGAAAAAAATATTTTCAATTCAAGAAGCAAATGTTTTCATAAGAATACAGTGAAGAAGCTGATTGCACATGAAACTGCACGTCCACCATGTACAACTTCCTATTATCTCCAACTATACAATAAAGTTATCTTGGAAATTCCTTTTTTTTCCCTTTCTTCCTGCCCCAGCCCTAGAGATGGCTACCATTAGACATGAAAAGGCATATATAAGTAAAATTATTCTCTACTTCTATTTATCACTTCTTTCTCTGGATGCAGAAAGCAGCTCCCTGTAATGTGTCCTCTTTTTTTAATTTGTGTCTTTGCAATAGTGAAAATGTCATATTCACTCAAAGTTTTTGTGAACACAATATTGCTGTTACTGTATACAATATTCTCTTGGTTCTGCTCACTTTGCTCTTAATCACTTTGTGCAAGTCTTTCTGTGCTTTTCTAAGTTCATTGAGCTCTTCATTTCTTATGCCCCAGTAGCACTGCATTACAAGCACACACCCCAACCCATTTGACTTTCCCCAAATGATGAGGATCCCAGTTCTTTGTCACCACAAAGAGAATTGCTGTAAACATTCCATTCACATTCAAAGTTATAATTGCCATCTGTGAATTTCCTTCCATCTAATCTTTTACTTAGTGTTTTCTTTCCCATTCTGCCTTTTTCCCTATCCCTTTTATTTATCTTCACTCTTGCATTCACCTAGCCCTGCAAGAGCCCCCCCATACCCTCCAAACTTCCCATTTCAATTCACAAGGCTGACAAATGTCGCCCCATCCTCTCCCCCTCTCTCCTAAATCCCATCCACACACTCCTCTAAAAAGTCTCTCCTGAATAACATACACACTCAGTTGGGTATCTTACCCTATAGGAAAGTAGGGTGGAAGGGGATAACAGGGGTGATGATAGAAGGGAGGGCGGACTGGAGGACAGGGTAGTTAGAAGGAAACACATTTGGAAAGAGATAGGGTGAAAGGAGAAAACAGAATAAGTGGGGGGCAGCATAGGATGGAGGGAAATGAGAGAAAGGAGTGAAAACTTCTCAGAGTATATGCTAAAATCTAATAAGGCTTCTGTGGGAAATAGGCCCAAGTTCCCCTTCCCCAGAAATCACGATTTACAAGGACTCAAAGCTCAGAGCAGTAGTGAGTCACTCCTCTCCTAAGTGCCACCTCAGCATAAGAAATGCCAAATAAGGTCAGAAGTGCTTTCTGAAATGCACATGGTGTGGTCTGCTGTTTCCTTGTTCTGGTACTTGAGGTAGATTGCCCGGTTTAGATTGTGCACCTGACTTCCAGCCAATCAAAGAAAAGGGTCATAAGGGCGTGGGGGAGAATTCCACAATAGGGCTTAACAATTTTGCCATTTCCTTTTGTAAAATGTTTCTCTTCCCTGTTTGTCCGAGGGAGGGGGGCCCTTTCTCGAGATCATAATGAACCACTCCTCTCTGCTCCCTACTTTGAGAAGCCTCTGAGTATTATTTGGGTACAGATTTCTGTGGCACAGTTTTGGGTGCACACAGAAATACAGTTAGTCTTTCACAACATGACTACTATGGTAATGTTTTGAATAACTGCACATGTATAAACTATATTGAATTGCTTGTGTTCCCAGTGGGGTTGGGTGAGGAGCAAAGAAGGGAGAGAATCTGGAATTCAAAGTTTTAGAAACAAATGTTAAAAAATTGTTGTATGCAACTGGGAAATCAGATATACAGATGATACAGTATTGAAATCCATCTTGCCCTACAAGTAATGGGGAAGGAGGAAAGGGGAAAGAGAATGGTTGGAGGGGATATATGAGAGGGCAGACTGGGGGAAGGAGTAATCAGTATGCTTCCCATCTTGGGGTGAGGGGTAGGGGAAAGATGGAGAGAAAATCTGGAAATCAAAATCTGGTAGAAATGAATGTTGAGAGGTAGATAGGGGGCACAGTGAATAAAGCATGGGCCGGGAGTCAGGAAGACCTGCTTTGACTTTGGGCAAGTCACTTAACCCCAATTGCACTGCCTTGCCCCCTCCAAAAAAACCCAAAAAAAACCCAAAAAAAGAAATGAATGTTGAAAACTAAAAGAAATAAACAAATTCTGGGAAAAAAATAAAACAATTAAAAGTCTCTCTTCAGCCTGTCCCTACATGTTCAGAAGACTTCTCCAGCCATTTCACAGGTACCTGTTGTTTCTTTTTCAGTCCAGAAGAGAGTAAGTTTCCAACATGACCAGCTCTCCACCCTACTCGCTTCCTTTGGATGAGTTCTTCTTTTCATGGCCCATTTTAGATTGTCTTCTTTTTTAATTTTAATTTCTTTGTTTACGTTTAGTTTATAACATTCAGTTCCTCAGTCCTTGAGTTCTAAATTGTCTTCCCTCGCCTCTCCTCCTCCCTCCCCGCCCCGTGTTGGCATGCAATCAAGATATAGGTTCTACAAATACTTTCACATTAAACAGTAGTCAAGTGGTAAAGAAGAATTATAACCAATGGAATGAAGAAAGAGAAGGAAGGAACGAAACAAAATAAAACACAAAAGAGAGAGAGCAAGTGGTCTGCTTCCATCTGCATTCAGACTCTAGCTCTTTTTCTGGATGTGGATCTCCCTTTCCATCATGAGTCTTTTGGAGTCGTGTTATAACCTCGAATTGCTGCGAGGAGCCCAGTCTATCAAAGTTAGTCCTCACACATATAATATGTCAATAATTATGTACTAAGTCTGCCTGGTTCAGCTGTCCTCACTCAGCATCAACTGATATAAGTCTCTCCAGGTTATTATGAAGTCCGTCAGCTCCTCATTTCTTAAGGCACAATAGTATTCCAACACATTCACATACCACAACTTGTTTAGCCACTTCCCAATTGATGAGCATCCCTTTGATTTCCAATTCTTCACCACCACAAAAAGAACTGCTATGTATATTTTTGTACATAGGGGACCTTTTCCCACTTGTATGATCTCTTTGTGATACAGCCCTAGAAATGATATTACTGGTACAAAGGGTATGCAATTATTTATAGCCCTTTGGGCATAGTGCCAGATCACTCTCTAAAATGGTTGAATCAGTTCACAGCACCACCAACAGGGCATTAGTGTTCCAATTTTTGCCCATCCTCTCCAGCATTTATCATTTTCCTGTTTTGTCATCCCAGCCAATCTGACAGGTGAGATGTGGTACCTCAGAGCTATTTTGATTTGCATTTCTCTAATCAATAGTGATTCAGAGCATTTTTTCATATGCTTATAGACATCTTTAATTTCTTCCTCTGAAAACTGCCTGTTTGGCTAGGTGGCGTAGTGAATAGAGCATTGGCTCTGGAGTCAGGAAGACCTGAGTTCAAATCCAACCTCAGACACTTAACACGAAAACTAGCCATGTGACCTTGGGCAAGTCACTTAACGCCAATTGCCCTCGAAAAAGCAAAAAATAAAAAATAAATTAAAAAGAAAGAATTATTTAAAAAATTTTAAGAAGAAAAAAAAGAAACTGTTCATATCCTTTGACCATTTATCAATTGCTCATGTCCCATTTTATAATATGGCAAAATGTTTGGAGTCACTCTGTTTCCCAGAGCTAAGGTCCAGCAAGCAGGCTGTGCCCTGACCTTGGCATAACAATAATCTGTGCCCTCTGGATGTTCTCACAACGTGGAAAAGTGTATTACATCAGGTGCTCCCTCCCCGTTTCCCAGGAACCTGAGAGTTAACATCCATCACGTCTCTGAGATGCTCACACTCCCTGTTCCTTGTATTCCTGTTCCTTTGTATTCCTGTTCTCATCACAGAACTCTAATCTGTACCCCTCAGAGTAATCACAACTCCTAAGATTTGAGACAAGAACTGTTCCCACAGGACCCATGGGAACAATGATTTTAAGGGAAGAGAGTATGTGGAGGTGAAGCCTAGGGCTCTCCAGTACCAGAGGGACTGACTAGGCACCTCTCCAGAGGCCACCCCACCTCATCTGGCAAGTTCATTTCTCTAACTCCTGCTCTATTATTGGATCACCCTTGATTGAGTTCACATTTCTTTGTGAGGAAAAATGACAGAGCCCCTCTTTCCTGACCCAGTGGTTTGTCCTGAATGGTTCTGGGAAGGCCTTTTACGCACTTACGTGCTTTGTTGGTGTATGTTGTTTCATTTTGTGTCTATCTATGTGTCTTGGTAAGATACACAATGTTTGTGTTATGATCTAGATTCTGTTAGCTTGAAAGATTTAAAATGCAGCCAGTCAGAAAAAAACTTCTAAGGACTGCATTTAGAGAGAGCACTGTGAAAATTAATGAATAGTTGAAACTGTTGCCCCAGTAAGCAGGATTTGTCCCATATTGGGCTCTCTCCAGGAGATTAGGTCGTAAGAAAAGAGAAAAAGCCTGTAAGACACTTTTGTTTTGTTGTTACAACACTGACCAAGTTATAACTGCAAAAATCAAGTTAGATAACCAAAGTTGTAGAACTGCTAAAAACATCTTTTTTCTTTTAAGATTGCAAGAATGAACTCCTTTGGGGTAATTCCAGGAATTGACTCCATTCTGAAACATTTCTGTAAATTTTTGGGGTACCACTCTATAGAATTCTTTTAAGGAAGAAATAAGGATTAAATATTATCAAAGTTTTTAAAATGAGAGGGGAAAGGACAGTGGGAGCAAGGGAGAGAGAGAATTTAGAACTCAAAATTTTAAAATCATGAATAGAAAAATGAATTTTTTACATGCACTTGGGGAAAAATAAAATATTAAAATAAAAAGAGAAAAGATCCAAACAGAATCCTTTCATGATGAAACAAATATAGACCAATGACCTAAGCTAGGGAAAGTTAAAACACAGAAAGAAAACTGAAAGGCAATATCACTAATGAACATTGCCTCAAAAATTTTAAACCAAATCTCATCAAAACGATCATATATTTGACATCCATGGAAAAGCTGTGCCCATCCTCTGCTCTCAGTCTATGTTGCCCTTTCAGGGACACAAAAAGGGGCAGCATACCTTTCTGGCTGCACCTGGTGCTGTCTTAATCAGTCCGTCTCTAGCAAGGACACTGAGGATGCTTACAACAGGAATAAGAGGATATGTAAGCTGAAGAAGGTGACATAATAGACACATATAACCAGCTCCAACCCCCTTTCCAGTCTTCTTACACCTCACTCCCCTCCTCTGCCTCTTCTCTGACACAGGGAGACTGGCCTTCTGGATGATTCTTGACCCAAACCCCCCATCTCCTGACACCGAGCCTTTCCAGTGGCTGTCTACCATGATTTTAATGTTCTCTATCCTAACCTTGGCTTTGGGCATCCTTCAAGTCTCAGCTCAAATTTCACTTTCTGAAAAATTTATTTTCCTGGACCCCCAAACTGTTAGAGCCTCTTGGTTAACTCCATTTGATACTGTTCAGAACTTGTTTGGACAAAGCTGCTCACATACTGGGGTAGCTACGTGGCACTGGGGACAGACAGCTGGCCCTGGACTCAGGAGGATCTGAGCTTGAATCTCACTCAGACGCCAGCAGGCTTAATCTCGTCTGCCTCAGCTTCTTCCTCCATCAAATGAGTTGGAGAAGGAATGAGGAGCCACCCCAGGCTCTCTGCCAAGAACAATCCAAATGGGTCATGAAGATCTGAAGAATCTACACAGCTGAAAAACAACCCCAAAGAAGCAATCCTTATGGACTCAAGCCAAGAAAGGGCACATGGGAGGGATTCAGGGAGGCTGAGGAAACTTGTATGACCTATTCTAAAAAGACAGAACTTCAGAACCAACAGGGGAGGTCAGCAATGTGAGGAGGGAAGAGCTAATGTTCCAAACACCACAGAGCCAGTGAATCAGTTTAACCCAGAGAAGCAGAGAGCAGGGCAGTGTTGTTACCACCTTATTCAATTTTGTGCCTATTTCTGTACAGAAAAGGTCCACGGGTGGAGGCATACTGGAAAGGTCCAAGATGGCAGCGCAGAAGCAGGAAAACTCCATGGCTCCCCCCATAAACACCTCAAATACACAAAACATGACTGTAAAGAAATCTTAGAGCTACAGAATCCACAAAGTAACAGAGAGAAACAAATCTCCCACTGAATGCAGCCCAGCAGGTGGACAAGAAGTGTCCATCACAGTAAATGCTGGGAGTTGATCCCAACCCCATGTGAGTCCATGGCTTTAGCCCCAGAGTAGCCCCAAACAGCTGGGGCTGACGCTGACATCAGGAGAGTGGATCAACAGCAGCTGTGGCTATTTCCAGTAATATCAACCCATAATTGCCAAAGACAAAGTAAAAGGTCAGTGTGGATCTCTGTTGGGACTGGGGGGGGGGGGGTGGAGAGTGGTTCAGCCTCTGCCCCCAGAGGGAGAAGTGGCAGACACACAGCAGCCATGCAGCCACCTCCACGTGGCTGCTTCAGAGCTCATGGCCATTCAGAGGGTAATTGCTCTTGCTTTAACCTGCCTGGATCTGGATTGTGGTCTTGGGTGGTGGTCCTGAGGTGTGTGATCAGTGAGCCAGAGCTTGTGGGGACAGCAGAGAGGGCACCCAACTAATAGCTCTGGCAGCTGCAAACACCCCAACGATTTGGGACAAAGCTCTCCCCTCTGGAAGCAGAGTTCTACTCTGGCAAAGAGCTCAAAAGTCAAGTAAGTGACTGGCAACATGAGCAAGCAAAGGAAGCAAAGCAAGCACAGCAGTCAAACCTTAGATTCCTTTTTTGGGGACAAAAAGGATCAAAGCATGGAATGGGAGGAAGACAACAAAGTCAGAGCTCCTGCACCAAAAGCTTCCAAGAAAAATATGAACTGATTACAGATCATGGAGGA
>JAQQSU010019301.1:0-10293 GCA_028627135.1 Pseudochirops cupreus
ATACACACACACACACACACACATACACACACACACGTATATATATATATATATATATAGATATAGATATATATATATATCTATATATATATATGATGCATATCTAAGATTCTTACCAATAATTGGGTAGCTCATAAGAAAGATTGGGGTAAACTTGAGTATGATATGAATTTTAAAAGTAAAACCACTTAGGAACAGCTTAAGAGTAATTATTTTATACAAATGAGGTACAAGAGGAAGAACTGATACAGAGGAATTAGATAGGGGAGGAGGGCTGGTAGTTCTGGTAACCTACTTTCATTGGGAATGGGTTTAAAAGGGAACAATACATATATATTTAGACGAGTATAAAAGTCTTCTAAATTCAGAAATAAAATGGTAGGGGCATAGGGAGGGAGAGGACAAGGGAAGGATCTATAGGGGTGGGGGAGGGAATAGGTAAAATAGGGGTATAGAAGGATGTTTAGATTTATAGGAATGGGAGGATAGGGGGTAGGCAAGTCATAGAAGGGCAAGGCAGTGGGTAGAAGTAAAGTAGAGGAGGCAAGAGGGATAGGAAACAAGAGATACGCACAAACATAAAAACACAGATCAGGAGTAGAATAGGTTTGGGAAAGTATATGTCTATTTTGTATGTATATATCTATATGTGTATGTATATATACACATATACATATATATATTTATACTTATAGAGAAACATATCTAAACTTTATTATAGCCTGGGGGGGGGGGATTTGGGGGAAGAGAAAAAAAAAGAACAAAATAAAAAAGTGCCTAACAGAGAACAAAAGAAAACTCACAAGGAAGCAAAGACGGACAATTCTCAACACAAGCATTATTTACCATATAGACTTTCTTGAAAAGAAAATTTATTGCTACATGTTTTGAATCCTCTCTTATGTTCTGCTATGCACATGACATGCTTTTTCCCCCTTTCTAAGTTTGTGTTTAAATTACAATATCTAAGTTTATGACATGTTTTTGTTTTTTTTCTCTATTCTGTATTGTGTTCTGGTGTTTGAATCTAAAATAAAATTTTGAAGAAAAAAAAAGCTTAAATTCCTTAGCCTCACATTCAAGAACCTCTACAATCTAGCTCCAATGT
Source organism: Pseudochirops cupreus (assembly GCA_028627135.1). Taxonomy (NCBI): domain Eukaryota; kingdom Metazoa; phylum Chordata; class Mammalia; order Diprotodontia; family Pseudocheiridae; genus Pseudochirops; species Pseudochirops cupreus. The sequence continues at coordinate 1,109 of JAQQSU010019301.1, forward strand.
ACTTTCCATATTTTTTCTCCCAATATTCCCCATTACTGGGTTTATATTCCAATCAGTTCAGTGTGTTCATAGATGGAGGTTTCTCCAGAGTGAGAAGGGAGCTGGAGTAGATAAAGAAATCTAAGATAGTAAGTTGAGCTGGTAGTGAAGTGAATATGTCTGGGGCTCTCCATGAACTGGATGATTGGACCTGACTATAGGGACTGGGGCATAGGAAGCCATGTGCATAGAAGAGAAGCTGAGTTAGGGCCTGGCCCATAGGGAGAACTATATAAGGATTGTTGATTGAATAAAGGGCATGGCATAGTTGAAGGTACATTAGATTTAGAGGGTATACAGGGGGTTCAAGGAAGACTAGCATTGCTGGAAGAAGGACTTGCAGAATGCTTTTCAGGGCTGCTCATCTATGTTTAGTGTCTACTTGGCAATCAACTCTCATCTGTGGTTCTAAGAAGCTGTAGCATGTACAGCAGCCACATCTGGTAAATAGTCTTGGCAGACGTGCTAAACTAGATTGAGGGTAACCAATAAGCCTCAAACCTGTTGGTGAATTAGGAGGGTATCTACCCCAAGCATGTGTAGATTGCCCTCAGGGGAATGGGCAGATGAGAAAAATTTGTTCCAACATCCATGAAAACAGCTGACGCAGGCACAGTAGAACACTTAGAGCTTGGTCAGACATTGAAAATGCCAGTTATCCACTGCATCCCAGATCATTGTCAGCCATCCTGACTTTTGTCTTGCCACTGGACTTCTATGGCTCTGAAAGACAGATCAAGGCTGATGACTTTGTGCAACTCTGCCCTACTTAAATGCAATTCACGCACCAGTCAAGACATCACCCCATGGAGTCATCAGTCCTCTTTGAAAACAAAGGACAAAACAATAATTCTAATCTAATTGGGAAAAAAGACCACATATATAGGGGAGAGGTGGCCAGGGAAGAATGTTTTGGGCAGGGTAGTCCAAGCCTGCTTTCAGCTGCCTTCATGGAATTTGAGCAAAGTGTTTTCACCTGCCCATTCTACCTGGAGGCAAATCTTCAAAATACTTGGTGTAGACACCCCCCTAACTCACTGATGGATTTGAGACCCTGTAATGGCAAGCAAAGAAGTACTTAGTGCCTTGTTTCAGCTATTTAATTATTTAGCACCTTGTTTCAGTTCAAGTTTCTTTTGAGCCTTGCCCATGATTGTATCAAGTCTTTGTTAAGAAACAGAACTTGTGAAACCCACAGTGGGAGGGACTTGCCAAAGACAGGAACAGGAAGGATGTAAGAAGTGGGCAGAACAAAGAGAGGAGCCAGTGACCATATACAAGGAGAAGCCCAAGCTGGGAAAGAGCAGAATTGAGAAGGGAACACTTGTGGTGGCAGCACTCTGTTTGTCTGTTCTATGTTGATTTTTGTTTGTAATGCTTTGTACAGAAGCCTGGAACCTTACTGGAAGCCTTGAAAGAGGATTTTCTTGTTGTCTGTTTATAGAAGTCCTGGAAGAGAGTTTCAGAGGTCCTGGGACTATACTGATGAGTTGCGTTGAGTTGTCAGACCTTGTTTGTGGGTCTGTAGTGGTTTCACTGGCAGATAGTGAATTGACGATGGTGCTGGCAATGTGAATGAATGTTGTTTTGGCTCTGTTAAGCTTTGTCTTCCCAGAAACAGAAACTACAAAGGACTTGAGATGGACTGGACACTGTGAACTTCAATATGGAACTGGATGAGGAGCTGAACAAGGAGCTGAGAGCTGCCTATCTGTGAATCCAGGTAACAGTTGGGTAGATTCAGACAGAAACTGGACCCATGGAAGAAGAACCATGGAATTTGGGAGCCAGCCTTGAGTCAAGATGAAAAGACCTCTTCTTGGGTACTTAATGCTGACTGAGATCATGATTTACTGTGGCCTAGGGGAGGGAGAACTTTGTACTCTGTATCTCGTACCTCTTAAGGATGATTGAGTTAAGGATGATTGGAAACTATTCTCCAATCAAGAAGAAAGAAGACTTTTTGACTGAGAGATTAAGACAATGTGACCTAGGGGTGGAGAACTTTGACCTTTGTACTTTGTGCCCCTTAAGGAGGCTTGCTCCTTAAGGATGATTGAGTTAAGGACTTACTGTATGATTATTTTTTGTTTAAAACTATGTGGCCACTTCAGTGATAAATTGTTATGTTATAACATTGTGAATGCTGTACTTTGGTTTCTGTGAATGTTTTGCTTTAGTTTACTGCTGAATAAATAGAGAGTTCACTATATTGTGTGATCAGAGCCTGAGAGCTGTTCACAGCAGCAGTCCTTTGGAAAGCTGCTAGTGCTTAGCTTTACATTGATTACTCTCAACCCAGTTTAGCCCATGTGCTAAGATGTGGGTTATTTATTTATTTACAGGGGGTGGCCGCTATGCATGCTACAGATTTTTGTAGCCACCCGTGAGACTTGGGTGGATACCAAAGGTGGATGAGCAGCTCTGAAAAGGCCTTGGCAAACCCTCACATCAGAGGTGCTAATCCTCCCCGAATACTCCCTAGACCCCATTAGATTAGAATATAAGATCCTTGAAGGCAGAGACTATCTTTCTTGCTTTTATTTGTATTCCAGGTACTTTCTAGACACTGTGCCTGGCACAGAGTAAGCACTTGTATACGTTTTCATTCATTCATTCATTCATGCATGCATTCACTCAGCGGCATTGTATAGTCCATTCTCATTCTTACATTGTTATTTAACTCTTTACACATATGTGTCTTATATCTTTAACTAGATTGCAAAGCTCTTAAGGACATGAATCATATCTTATACAACTTTGTTTCTCCTATAGAAATGTTATTATTATAATCCTTATTAATAATATAATGCATTATTATGTAATAAAATGTAATATTGATAGAATTGTTATAATAATAACTTCATAATAATAATAGTATAATAATGCTCCTATACACAGGAACTCAATAAACATTTCTCTAATATTATCCATTCCAGTTAGTTCCTTTGTCTATTTCTGAGCTCTAGGACTAAAAAGGACATGAAAAACTTAAAGAGAATTAGGAAAAGAGAAATAAAAAAAAATAAGAAAATGAACTAGATTGACAGGATCATGACCCATACAATTGTTAACACAGAACCATCTATGAGAACAATCATCTAAAATATAAAATTAATATGATCAGCACTTTTTCAGAATATCATTTGTACTAGAATTAGTTCATATCACTGGGAGAGCAGCTTGCTATGTGGCCTTCCCCCAAACAAGTGTTCCCAAACCAGCCATTTCTGTAACTGGCCTGCTACATGATTTCTAGTATTATTGTCTCCCTATCAGGTAAGTAGGAATTGTAATACACAGACCTAATTTTCAGAGGTAGGATCATAGATATTTCCATAGCAATTGGAACTCAATTGCCTACATCCTAAAATTCTTTTGAAAAGAACTCTGGCTCAATTAAGAATGCAATTAACTATCCCTTTATAGTCTTGGCCTAGAGCAAGAGAAGACAAACCGTAGCTTAGGTGCCAAAAATCCTGGTAAGTATAATTCTTAGGGGAACTGACTTCACTAGCCCAAGGTAAAACAGTGACACAGGGAAGGTTTCTTTGGTGTCTTTCCCCTATTAGTAGAACTGTAATTAGGTGAGGTGAAAGGTTCAATAAAAACTTAGGGTGTAAAAATTTAACACATATACTTCTTTAGCAATTAATAGCCTTAATACACATAGACAAATACATACTACACACATGGTATGAAAACACTGTATATATGTGTGTGTGTGTGTATGTGCATGTATACCTATATTTTTATCCCTCTTTCTCTACCTCACCCTCTCTCATAGTTGACAGCTAGGGGGCCCAGTGATAGAGTATATCACAAAGACTCATCTCCCTGAGTTAAAATCTGGTTTACCAGCTGTGTGACCCTGGGCAAGTCACTTAATCCTATTTGCCTCAATTTCCTCATCTGTAAAATGAGTTAGAGAAGGAAATGGCAAGCCACTCCAGTATCTTTGCCATGAAAACCCCAAATGGAGTTACAAAGAGTCAGACAGACTGAAAAATGGCTGAACAATAATATATCCTTGTAAACAATTTTCTCTTCTGTTCAGTTTACTCTGTCATAATTCTTGTATTATTTTAGTATCATGAATTACAAAACTGATCATATTGCTTGTGCTGGACAACACAAATTTTAAATTATGTCTCTGCTTATCAGCTCCACTTTCCATCTGCCTGATGCTTCCTGCTTCCTAAGTTACTCACCCCTATTTTCTCCTGTAGGTATCTATGCTGTATCCCAATCCTCTTCTTTAGTGCCTGTCAATCCCTACTAAGGTGTTAACTAATATGAAAATGTTAGTTAAAATTGTAACTCCTCCCAGGGGCATTAGTTATAAAAAGGGAATTCATAAAGGTGGTGGAATTAAAATGTTTGGACCATCTCTCAGGAGGCAGTGGAACCTTGGATAGAATCCTGGCTCTGTAACTATGCATGTGACCTTGAATAAGTCATGTACTCTCCCTGGGCCTCATTTCTTCATTCGTACAATGAAGGGAGGATGGTTTAGATGACCTCTAAGGTCTACCAGTCTGTGATTTCATGACCCCTGTCATCATACTTGTGAAGATGGGCTTATGCTTTGGAACTGTAGAAAACATCAGTGTCTCACTACATTCCCCTTCCTTCCACCATCACCTGGTCCCTGATACTTAAACTATCTTTATCTGTAAATTGAAGGAGTTGGATTAGATCTAGGTGTCAAACTTCTGAGTTTTGAGGTCAGAGTTGAGAGAGTAGGTTCAGATATGAAAGAATTCACTTAGAGGATTTTCTCCTAACCAAGGGGAACTTTATTGATGCAAAAGCAGTGGGCTAGCCCTGGAAGAAGGATTAGCAATTTACAGAGGAACAGGGGCTTATTTTTATAAGGACAGGATTAGAGAGACAAGGGAAAATTTATGACCCAGGATGAGGGAGACAAAGAATTTTGTGGTCCAGGAGAAGGGGAAAGGTTCATGGTATTCTAAGATAAGAGGAAGAGACTTTAGGTCACCCAGGCTCAGGAGGGGCCCCACAAAGTACTAAAAAAGCAACCCTTAATATTAACTCTTAGGACACTTTGTATCCACATCATGAGTGCAGCCTGAACCAGATTAAAATACAACTGGGCAATGCTTAAAAAGATAAAAATACAATACAATATAGATAAAGTTAATTTGTGATTTTTTTAAGTCAATATGTGGCCAATGGGGATATATTTCTATTTGACTCTAACACGACTGGACTAGATAGACACTGAGGCCCTTCCAGCTCTAAGTTTATTATTCTATGATTTTCTATGATCCATTAGAGAATTCCTAACCATTGTCCTACTTTGGGGGCAGGGAAGAGGGAAGGAGAATGGAGAATGACCTATAGGTAGTCACAGCTTTTCCTTTCTTCCCCTATTCCTCTCACATCAATTTTTAAAAAAAAATTGAATGCTTCTTATCAATAATAAGTGCTTTATGAGTTACAAAGTACTTTATCGGTATGTCATTTACTTGGATTCCTACTTATACCAAAAAGCAAAAAGGATATTCTTAGTCATGAATTTAAAATTTTTTTCCATAGTCACAAAAATTTGCTTTTTTGTTGTTGTTTTAGAACACTACTACTTCAACAATTAAGAGTTTTTCTTTTTTTCCCCCCTTGATTTCATCAAATTTATTGTCAGATTTTCTTAGTCAAACTTGTCAAACTTCTTGGAGAGGATAGAATACATAATTGATAGGGAACTGGTTAAAATAAGGAAATTGAAATTAATCCCCCTTTCTAAAAAGCAGATTTAAAGTACAAAGTTCTTCCCATATTCATGTGCTGATGAGATATAGTCATGTGTCTTTCATATAGATATACATTCATATCAAGTAATGCATTTCTGTGATATCCTATTTCATTTTTGTTCATCTGATTCTTCTTTCATGGAGCTATTCTTTGCTTGCACATCTTACAAGGCCTCTGATTTGGATACTATCAAAAATTTTTACAATTCAATACTGTATGTATTAAGAAAAAACCTAGAGGATAGAATATTAAAATTCCAGAAATACATGAAGCACTATGTGATATGCTAACAGTTGCACTTTGATAGTTTCTCAAGGTACCCTCTATTTGACATATAAAAGCATAAATGTGGAAAATGCTGTGGGCATGTTACCACTTGGTTAGTGATGCTTTTTGGTTTCTGGGTCCCTCTTCTTATAGATACCCTTGTCTCCTCTCTTCTAAATAACCAGTAATGGGGGAAAACTTTGCCCACCTGGGTGGCTTGTGTATGCCGAATGAGATGCAAATGCCAGTTTAATGCTGTTTTCTATGGATTCCAGAGAGTTAGCAACTTTCTGTTGTTCAGCACTTTTCTCTCTTTATGGGAAGGTGTTGACTCATAGTCATCACCAAATGTGTTGATTTATACAACTATAGAATCAAAATTTGCTCTGAGCTCCCACCCGCTGGTTAAAGCCCACCTCCTACTACCGGTCTTGCTATGTTTCAGTGATTGTTCATTGTGTGGCCCTGGGAGTTGGCTCAACATGGAAGCAAACACATACTTGAATGCTACACATAATTAGTTTTTACTCAGCATAGAACAAAAAAGCAAATAAATAGTGCTTTATAACAAGAACATAATATATAACAAAACAATAAAACATTTACGATGGGTTGCAAGCCTGATACTCTCTGCAAGTCTGGAAATTTTTCTAGTCAAAGGATTGAACTGGACCCAGGAGTTCAAAAATACGAAAAGTTTGAGTTTGTTTATCCCCATGGTTGTGCCTCCTGTAAATGTATAAAGTTATATAAGTAATCTACTTTCCATAGGATAATTGACTTAGTAGTTGGAGAGATAGAAACTTTGGAGAAATTCTGGAACTGGGACTCATGACATGGGAGTGTGGAATTCAAGACCTGACACAAAGTCAGTACTTCTCCCAGTCTTGGTTATGTGCTTTCTCCGTTGATTGTCAGTTGATAACTAGCTACCCAGACTCAACCAGGTTTTAGGAATGAGTAGTTGCTGAGATGGTATGGTAAGAACAATTGGTAAAAAAAAAACCACTTTCTCCAAACCAGGGCATTCTCTTTCACACTTTCCTAGATAATCCAGGGGAAAGTGGGCTCAAGCTTAGAGCACATGTGGCAAAGAAGGTAACTCACAGCTCCCTGAAATTCTTTTTTTCTGGAAGCTCTTTTCTCCCCTTCATGGGGTTTTCATGAAGTCCAATTCATTTCAAACATTTATTAAGTACCTTCCATGTGCCAAGCACCGTGCTAAGTTCTGGGTATACTAAAAGAGGTAAAAATCCTTGCCCTCAATGAGCTTACAGTCTAACGAGGGAGGCATCATGCAGACAAATATGTAAGGCAAGTTACATGCAGGATAAATAGGAAATGATTCAATGAGAGAAAGCACTGGGATTAAGAGGGGTTAGGGAAGACTTCTGTAAAAGGCGGGAAGCCAGGAGAGGGAGGGGGAGAAAATTAAAAACCCAAAATCTTCTGGAAGTGAATGCTGAAAACTAAAAATAAATTAATTGGTAATATAAAAAAAAATCCAGCGAGGTCAACTTGGCACGAAGGAGGGAGAGCATTCCAGATACGGGAGACAGAGAAAATACCCAGCGCTGAGAAATGGTGGGTCTTGTTTGTGGAACAGCCAGGATGCCCGTGTCACGTGTTGGGAAGTAAGGTGTAAGAAGCCTGGCAAAAGAGGAGGGGGAAAGTTTATGAAGAGCTCTGAATGCCAGAGAGAGCGTTTTGAGTTTGTTTCTGGAGATGATAGGAAACCACCAGAGTGTAGTTGATAGAGAGGTGATATGATCAGACCCATATTTTAGGAAAACCACTTTAGGGGCTGGAGGGAGAATGTGTTGGAGTGGGGAAAGACTTGAGGCCAGCAGGCTATTAAAATAATCCAGACATGAGGTGATGAGGTTCTGTACCAAGGTGATGGCAATGTGAGAGGAGAGAAGAAGGTATATTCAAAAGATGTGGAGGTGAAATCTGCAGACCTTGGCACTTGATTGGACATGGGAGGGGAGAGATAGTAAGGAACCCAGCATAACTTCTAGGTTGTGAGCCTGAGGGACTGAGAGGGTAATGTTACCCTCTACAGTAATAGGGAAAATGGAAGTGTTGGAGGTTGATCTTTTTTTTTTTTTGTAGGAGGTTTTAAGGGGAAAGATAATGAGTTCTGTTTGGGATATATTGAGTTTAGGATATCTACTGGACATCCAGTCCAAGAGCTATTATATAGCTTTGTTCTAGTTCCTTGTCAAGTCATGTCATGAAATTTTCTTTCCTTCCTTCCTTCCTTCCTTCCTTCCTTCCTTCCTTCCTCCTTCCTTAATTTCTTCCTTCCCTTCCTTCTTCCCTCACTTTTTTCCTTTCTTTTTTCTTCCCTTCTTTCCTTTTAAAATTTATTTTTATTTTCAGTTCTAAGTTCTCTCCCTCCCTTCATTCCTTCCTCTATCCATTGAAAAGGCAAAAAATAGGATACTCATTATACATATGAAAATTATGCAAAACACATTTCCACATTATCCCATACTGCAAAAACAAAAACAAATCAAGAAAAATAAAGTGAAAAAAATGAGAAGCTGTCTTTCTTTAACTTACCTAATTTGTCCCTGGCTCCCTATGCAGGCATTGTTGAGAGTCATGTCTGTTCTAGACATAGTGTTAGTATGCTTGTCAGAAGTCTAGATCCTCTGAGCCACCAAGGTTCACAAGGTCAGAAAATGGGTTGGGTCTGTCATGTAGCACAAGACTGAGGGATGAGAAATGAATAGTCCAAGTATTACACTGATATCCAAGAAATGTTAGAAACCCTAGAAGAAGACCTCTAGCAATAGGGCAGATCCTCTATGCCATTTATGGGAAGAAAGTGACAAAATGAAATAGCCTAGGAAGTCATAGATTGGTTGCAATCCTTGTCAGCTGGGGCAGTGTCCATGTCAATGAAATCTTGAGAAGGCAGGAACCACACTCGGAGGACCATGAAAAAGATTCATGAGATAATTTTGATGAAGCGCTTGAAGTTCCACCAGACAAAAGTCCTATGGGAAACGTTGTTGTTTTTTTTTTTTTTTGATATGTGATTCTTTATTAAATTTTTTTGAGTTACATCTTTTCTCCCCGTCTTTCCCCCGCCC
>JAQQSU010019302.1:0-10293 GCA_028627135.1 Pseudochirops cupreus
TGTGTGTGTGTGTGTGTGTGTGTGTGTGTGTGTTTTTCCTTATTTACCTTTCTATATCTCTCCTGGGTCTTGTAATTGGAGTTTGAATTTTCCATTGAGTTCTGGCTTTTTCATCAGGAAGTTCTGGAATTCTGTTATGTCACTGAATGACCATCTCCTTGCCTGGTAGGTTATGCTCGGTCTTGCTGGATAAGTGATCCTTGGTTGTAGCCTGAGGTCTTTTGACTTGCAAAAAATCATATTCCAGTTCCTCCAGTCTTTCAACATTGAGGCTGCCAGATCCTGTGCGAGCCTCACTGTGGCTCCACAATATCTGAATTGTTTCTTTTTGGCTGCTTGTAGTATTTTCTCCTTTACCTGATAATCCTGGAGTTTGGCCACAATGTTTCACAGACGTTTCAATTTGGGATCTCTTTCAGGAGGTGTCTGGTGGATTGTCTTGATTTCTATTTTACCCTCTGTTTCTAGGATCTCAGGGCAGTTTTCCTTGATGAGCTCTTGGAAGATATTGTCCAGGCTCATTTTTTCATCATGATTTTCTGGTAGACTAATGATTCTCAGATTGTCTCTCCTGGATCTGTTTTCCAGGTCGGTTATTTTTCAATTGAGATATTTTACCTCTTTTTCTAATTTTTTCAGTCTTGACGTTTTGTTTGACTGAATCTTGGTTTAAATGAATTAAGAATTTGTTGACTGCTAAAAATACCTAATGTAAACCACTTGGCTCCAGTTATTGGCATTATAAATAAATGAATTGGATGATAAAGTTACACAATGTTTTAAAACAACATCTAATTGTATTACTTTGTAGTTCACAAATCAAACTAAAAACTTCTAGCTCCGCTAGGGTAGAAGCATTGGTTTGAAATAAATCAATTTCCCTGTTGTTACATTCATCATTACTATGATTTCCCAGACCAAAATATCCGTCTATGACAAGAATTAACGCATATGTCTTGATTTCCATTACTAGTCTGTAAGCTGCTTGAACCCAGAGTCTATCTCAATGTTCATATTACTCTTTACAGCACTTAGTATATGGTATTAAGCCCAACATAGTAAGCACTTTTTTTTTCACTCGTATTAGTTCATTCATTTCCTATGGTCACACAATTAGTATATATGCAACAGAAGTGGGTCCTCACTATAAAGTTGACTATCCACTAAAGTACAATGCTGCAGTTCCCATGCCATTTTTGTCCTCCCTTGTCTCAATTTAAATACCATGAGGAAAAAGGATGAATACTGTTCATTTTCATTGGGAAAGGTCTATCTCACTTTTGTGTTTGTTTCCCCCATGATTAGCAAAGAGTAAGAACTTAATTAGAGTTTGTTGACTGATTGATCAATTGGTTAAAAAGCATAAAGTTGAAGTGCTAAGTAAAAACAATAAAAATTATCTTTAAATAAAGTGTGTTTATTGAAGAAATGCACTATCTTCTTCCCAATTTCCTTTTTTACTTGTTCATACTGTTATCTCAGCCACTTTGGCTGAAAGCCATAAAGATTGCCTTTGATTCTTTCCTTTCCCTCTGCTTCCACATCCAATTACTTAAAGTCCTATGGATTCTATTTACAATTTCTCTCAATCTAATACTTGTTGCTATTCTTATGTAACTCTAGTTTGACCTAGCATGAACACTTGCTTAGACTAGTTCAGTAATATCCAAAATGGTCTCACTTTTGCCTATCTCCATACCTCTCTCCACTACATCTTACACTCATATGTTAGTTCCAATCCTTCCCTGGATTAAAAAAAAAATCAATAGCTCCCCTTTGTTTATGCAGCAACTTTTTATCCTGACATTCAAAATCTTCTGAAAATTTGGTGTTCATCTGTCTTTCTAGATTTATTTCATACCCCTTATGTATCCTAGAATTTAATTGCATTATATAATTTACAACAGTCATAGAATGTACTCCCTAGGCCTTGTGTTTTGGATCACAACATTGCCAACATCAGGAAAGCCTTCCTTATTTTATCTCTTATTGCTTTTATTATTCAGTCACTCAGTTGCAACTGACTCTTTCTGACCCTGTGGACCATACTGCCATGAGGTTTTCTTGGGAAAGATGCTGGAGTGGTCTTCCATTTATTTCTCTAGTGGATTAAGGCAAACAGAGATTAACTGCCTTACCCAAGGTCAAACAGATAGTAAGAGTCTTAAGCCAGGTTTAAATTTAGGTCTTCCTGACTCCAATCCTAATGCTTTTATCCACTGAACAATGTAGATGCCTCTTATTTCCATCTCTGACTATTGAGATACTATTTTTTCTTTAAGACACATCTTAAGTGTTACCTCACTCATCACATCTTCCCTGACCCATCAATAGGAAATAATATATCCCTCCTGTGATATATTACTTGTTTCATATCTCTTATGAATTTATCATAGCTACATGGGAGGTAGTTTGACACAGAAAAAAAATGCTAGGCTTGGATTCAGATGACTTAAATTTCAGAGAGTCTTTTGGGAAGGCAGCAGAAATAACCACTGAGGATGAAGGCAAAAAGGAAAGAGAAACCTGTAAGAAATGAGAAACATTAGGCGACACAGCTACTCTATGAAGAAGGATTTGAACTCAGGTCTTCCTACATCTATTGTAACTATGCTACTATAAAGCAGTCACTTTCTTTCAATCACGATTGCACAATAACATCCTACTGGATTGGTTGGGGTTTGTTGTTTGTTTGTGTTCTAGAACATTAGACAGCAGGAACAGAGTCAATTACCAGGTATGCAATCAAAGTACTGCCTGCTTAGCATGACCTGCTGAAATTTATGCTCCGTTGGTACAACCAACAGAGAGACCAGGGTCATCTCCAGTCTATGATGGAGCATTGGGAGGGTGGGGAGGGGAGCTTTATTGGAGAAAATACTCTTATCTTTATAATTAATGTCTTATTTCTTTAGTATTGATTTTGTAGCTGTCATACTTTACTGCTTTCCAGTCCTTTACAATCATTCTTAAAGCAAGACTCACATTCTGTAGCTAATACTATTTCTTGAATTTCAGTGAGATAAAATGTTTATTGAAGCAAAGGGTGCTAAACAATTAAGAAGACTGTGGTATCTCTTTAAAACATTGATGCTATATTTCTATGATTAAATTCCATGATTCTCTCTTTGGGCATTACTACTGCACACCCTTCCATTTGCAATTTGTAGACTCCATTTGGAAACTACATCTATATTTAAAGAACAGATAGACTGATAACGAAGACAGAATTTAAAGTGCTTTCAGGAAAAAGCTGCTTCCAATGAAAGTTCTGTTAGCAGTCAATAAATTTATAAATGTCACAGTGCAATGTTCTTTTCTCTAACTATGATTTCTTTGGCCAAAGAGTCATCTGCTCATTGCTTTAGCCATAACCTCTATTTGGACAAATCAAAAAACTTTTTATCCAGCACTAGAATGTGTGTTCAGCTTCCACATATGTAAAACAACCTATAGGCAATCATAACATGGGACTCCCATTGTCAACCTGATTCAATACAAACAGATTAATTTTATCTATATATTACTTCTATTTTCCTTCTGCTCAATTTTTGTCAATAATATCATTGTTCTTCCAGATTTTATAGGTAGATTTTTTTGATTTGTCTTTATACTACATAAATGTAACAGCGCTCAGGGCCAAACTTTAATTATTTATCATACTTACAATTTACTTTCTAACATGGTTTTTATACATTTCAATTTGTTATCTTACTCATTTTCATCTTTCTCTGTCTTACAACAATCCTGGGATGTTTTGATGTCTTTTCATTGATTACTAAGTAGCAACTTCTCTCTCATAATCACTTGGAATAAGGGTTGATACTTTTGTTTATTACTATTTTATAAACTAGAGCAGTCTTTCTCTTACAAGCAATTAAAATCTATTTCTTTATAAAATTCATAATCCTCTAGAAAATCATAATAAACTTATTGGCTTTATAATTATTAAAAATGTTGTAAATAATTAGACAAAGACAAATATTCATTTATTGTATCTTAAGGATGTTAAAGATTAAAATCATTATCTCTCACTATAATTCACTATCATTACAATTGTAGATAACTTCTGAAATAAATTCCCTTCTTTGAGTTCACTCAGGATTATTAAAGTCTCCATTTAAGAATTCTAAGGTGTAAGATATTGGGGGTGGAGCCAAGATGGCAGCATAGAAGCAGAAAAAGTCTGAGCTCCCTGCATAACCAACTCTAATACCTATAAAATATGACTCTAAACAAATTTTAGAGCTATAAAAACCACAAAGTGACTCAGAGAACCAAATCTCCCACTGAAGACAGCCAGCAGGCAGAGAGAAAGCATCCATTACAGCACGCTGGGAGGCCAGCCCAGCCCCATGTAAGCCTATGATTTTAGTCCCAGGGTGGTCCTGAGCAGCAGTGGCTGGAGTAGACTTCAGGAGAGTGTATCACCAGCAGCTATGGTGGTTTCCGGAATTATCAACCCATAAATGCCAAAGACAAAGTAAACAGTCAATGTGGACTTTGTGGGAACAGGGGAACAGAGAGCATAGTCTGGTCACTGCTACAAGGGCAAGGAGGCAAGAAGCCGCAGAGACTCTGTGACTGTGCAGTGGCCTCCATGTGGCTGTGTCAGAGCTCCTGGCCTGCAGATTGTAAGGGGGCCAAACAAATATTCAGAGGCTAATTGTTCTTGCTTTAACCTGTTTGGATCTGGATCATGGTCTTGGGTAGTGGTTCTGAAGTATGTGAGCTTGAGTTTGTGGGGGGTGTGCAGAGAGGGCACCCAACTAATATCTCTGGAAACTGTGAAAACCCCAGGATTTAAGACAAAGCTCTCCTCTCTGGAAGCACAGTTCAACTGTGTCAAAGAGCCCAAAAGTCAAGTAACTGAGTGGCAACATGAGCAAGCAAAGGAAGCAAAGCAAGCACAGCCACCAAAACTTTTTTGGGGGACAAAAAGGATCAAAGCATGGAATGGCAGGAAGACAATGAAGTCATAACTCCTGCACCAAAAGTTTCCAAGAAAAACATGAACTGCTTACATGCCATGGAGGAGCTCAAGAAGGATTTTGAAAATCAAGTAAGAGAAGTGAAGGAAAAATTGGGAAGAGAAATGAAAATAATGCAAGAAAATCATGAAAAGTGAGTCAACATCCTAACTGAAGAAAATAACACCTTAAAAAATAGACTAACTCAAATGGCAAAAGAGGCCCAAAAAGCCAAAGGTGAGAACAATGCCTTAAGAAGCCAAATTTGCAGATGGAAAAAGAATCTCAAAAGCTCACTGAAGAGATTAATTCCCCAAGAATTAGGCTGAAGCAAATGGAAGCTAATGACTTTATGAGAAATCAAGATACTATTAAACAGATCCAAACAAATGAAAAAAATAGAAGACAATGTGAAAAATCTCTTTGGAAAAACCACTGACCTGGAAAATAGATGCAGGTGAGAGACTGTAAAAATTATTGGACTACCTGAAAGCCATGATCAAAAAAAGAACCTAGAAACCATTCTTCAAGAAATTCTCAAAGTAAAATGCCATATTTTAGAACCAGAGGGAAAAATAGAAATTGAAAGAATTCACCAATCACCTCTTGAAAAAGATGACAAAATGCATACTCCTGGGAATATAATAACCAGGTTCTGGAGTTCCTAGATCAAGGAGAAAATATTACAAGCAGCTAAGAAGAAAAAATTTGAATATTGTGGAAACACAGGAAAGATAAAACAAGATCTACCAGTCTCTACATTAAGGGAATGAAGGGCTTGGAATATGATATTCCAGAGGTCAAAGCAGTTAGGATTAAAACCAAGAATCACCTATCCAGCAAAACTGAGTATAATACTTCAGGGGAAGATATGGTTATTCAATGAAATAGAGGGCTTTCAAGCATTCTTGATGAAAAAACCTGAGTTGAATAGAAAATTTGACATTCAAATAAAGAAGCAAGAAAAGCATAAGAAGGTAAACAGGGAAAAGAAATCATAAGGAACTTATCAAAGTTGAAAAATTTACATTCCTATATGGAAAAATGATACTTGTAACTTACGCAATTTTTCTAAGTATGAGGATAGTTGAAGTGAATATAAATGTTATTCTATGTGTGTGTGTGTGTATATATATATATATACATATATATATGTCTATATAAGATGGTATATGTGCATATGAATACATATGTGAATGAGTGTATATATGTGTACAGGTATACATAGACAGAGGGCACAGAATCAATGGAATAGGAAAGGAGGATATTTAAAAAACAAAATTAAGAGGTGAGAGAGGAGTATAATGAGAGGACATAGAGAGAGACAGAATAGAGTAAAATGTCTCTTGTAAAAGAGACAAGGGAAAATTGGTACAATGGAGGGCAAGAACAGGAAGGCAAAAGGGAATAAGTCAACCTTACTCTCATTGAATTTGTCTTAAGAAGGGAATAATTTACATACTAAACTGTGTTTCTTACCCTACAGGAAAGTAGGGGAAAGGGGATAAGAAGAGGGATGATAAAAGAGATAAAAGGGAGGGCAGATTGGGGGGGAGGATATTTAGAAGCACAGACTTTTGAAAAGGGACAGAGTCAAAGTAGAAAATAGAACAAGTGGGGGGTGGGATAGGATGGAGGGAACATAATTGGTCTTTCATAATATATACACTATGGAAATGTTTTGTGTAGCTACACATGTACAATCTATATTGAATTGCTTATCTTCCCAGTAAAGGTGAGTGACAAGGGAAGAAGGGAAAGAATCTGCAATTCAAAATTTTAAAATCAAATGCTTCTGTAAAAATTATCGTTATTATTATTACTATTTACATGCAACTGGGAAATAACATATACAGTCACTGGAATATGGAAAGCCATTTTGCCTTACTGGAAAGTTGGAGGCAGAATGGGGAAGGATATAGGAGAGAGCAATTGGGGGAGGGGGTATTCAGTGACATTGCTGTTTTGGGGTGGTGGGTAGGGGACAGACTGGGAGAAAATTTGAAACTCAAAATCTTGTGGAAATGAATGCTGTAAACTAAAAATAAACATAAAATTTATTAAAATAAAAAAATAAAGATTAAAAAAAGTGTGGGGGGGATGGGGCAAGGGGAAGGTTTGAAAGAAGGTGGAGGAGAAAAGCCAGGAATTTGCCTGAGCTCTCCCCAATTTCCCTTGGAAACAACATTAAATCAAACAACATTAAATCAAATCTCTAAATGGATTCTGTAGTGACAGAACCGATAAAAGGCAGAGTAAAACAATTTTCCAGACTTAGAAAGATTTTAGGAATGTTCTGCCTCATTTGGGTAAAGGAAGAGTGTAACCCTTCACAGACCATGTCTGGGTAACCTAGCTAGAGGCTCTTATCCACAGGACAGATCTACAACTGAAGTCCCTCATTCTCAGCTCAACAGGCCAATGGAAAGGCAGGTCAGCTATGAGGTCTCCAACTGCAGAACACCTGGCACAACAGATACAACTAGGCCAGGCCACCCTAGCACTGTGGGTAAGCCTCCAGCAGAGAAAATCAGTGAGCATGCCATCAGCCCCCATCAGAAGAAATTTGTGGCAATGCCCCCTGTGCCTCAGGAGCAGAGTTCAATTATAAAAGTCATGAAATAGGTTGAAAATGAGCAAAAATAAAAACAAAACTAAACCAAAACGAACAAGTAAAAAGGAGCTTTAATCATAGAAAGCTACTATGGCAGCAGGGATGATCAATGTCAAAATGCCTATATGCAAAGCATCAGGTCCAAAAAGCCTTCTTTGAAGAGCTCAGAAAGGATTTTAAAAATCAAATGAGAGAGACAGAAGAAAGATTTGGAAAAGAAATGAGAGTTTTCTAAGAGAGAGTCAATGTCTTGGAAAAGGAAGGACAAAAATTGACTAAAGGAAATAACTGCTTAAAAAATTGGAATTGGTCTGTGGAGAAAATTGAAAAGGGATACAATTGGTTAATTTGATTTAAAAAAGAAAGAAGAAAATCAAATTACCAGTATCAGCAATGAAAATGGTGAGTTCACCACCAGTGAACAAGAAATCAAAGCAAGAATTAGAAGCTATTGTGCCAAATATATGCCAATAAAATTGACACTCTAAGTAAAATAGATGATTTTTTAAAAATTTTAATTGCTGGGGCAGCTAGAGGGCACAGTGAATAGAGCACTGGCCCTGGAGTCAGGTGGACCTGAGTTCAAATCCAACCTCAGACAATTGACATATATTAGCTTCATGACCTTGGGTAAGTCAATTAACCTCAATTGTGTGGCCTTCCTCCCTCCAACAAAATGTGAAATGCCCAGATTAACAGAAGAAGAAATAGAACACTTAAATAATCACATTTTAGAAAAAGAAATTGAACAAGCCATCAATGGACTCCCAAAGAAAAAAATCTCCAGGGCCAGATGGATTTGCAAGTGAATTTGCTAAACATTTAAAGAGCAATAAATTTTCAATTCCATATAAACTATTTGGAAAATTAAGTGGAATCCCACCAAATTCCTTTTGGACACAAATATAGTGCTGATGTCTAAAGCAGGAAGAGCCAAAACAAAGATAGAAAATTATAGAACAATTTATCTAATTACTACTGTTGTAAAGTTTTAAATAAGATTATTAGCAAATTGATTATAGCAATTTATCATGAGATTAATACACTACAACCAAGTAGGATTTATGCTAGAAATTCAAGACTGGTTCAATATTAGGAAAATTATCAGCAAAATTGATGAGATAAATAATGAAGAGAAATCATATGATTATCTCATTACATACAGAAAAATATTTGACAAAATACAGAACCTATTCCTATTAAAAACACGAGAGCACAGGAATAAATGGAGTTTTCCTTAAAATGATAAGCAGTATTATCCAAAACCATCAGCAAGCATTATCTCTAATGGGGATAAGCTAGTAGTCTTCCCAGTTATATCAGGGGGAAGCAAGGATGCCCTTGGATCACTGAGATTATTCAATATAGTACTAGAAATGTTAAACATATCCGTAAAAGAAGAAAAAGAAATAAAAGGAATTAGAATAAGCAATGAGGAAACAAAACTATCACTCTTTGTAGATGAATATGATGATATACTTGCAGAAACCTAGAAAATCAACTTGATTTGAAAAACTATTTGAAATAATTAACAAGCTTTGTAAAGTTACAGAATGTAAGGGAAACCCACATAAATTATCAACATTTCTTTACACGACTAACAAAACTTAGCAGCAAGACATAGAAAGAGAACTTCCATTTAAAATAACTGAAAACAATACAAAATACTTGGGAGTCTATCTGCCAAGACAAACCCAGTAACTCTATGAATGTAATTCCAAAACACTTTTCACAAAAATAAATTAAGATCGATTTATTTGGGAAAATATAAATTACTCATAGGTAGGCTGAGATAACATAACAAAAAAGTACATTTCTATTGAAATTGATTTATTTATTCAGTGCCATATCAATCAAACAACGAAAATACTATGTCATAAAGATGGAAAAAATAACAAAAATTATCTGGAAGAATAAAAGATCAAGAATATCAAGGGAATTAATGAAAAAAAATGCAAAGGAAGATGACCTAGCAATACCATATATCAAACTATATTTAAAAAAAAAACAGCAATAGTCAAAATCATTTGCTACTGGCTAAGAAATATGGTGGTGGATCAGTGGAATAGAGTAGGTTCGCTAGACAGAGAAGTCGATTAATACTGTTTGATAAACCCCAAAACTACAGCTTCTGCGATAAGAACTTACTAGTTGACAAAAATTGCTGGGAAAACTAGAAGATAGTATGGCAGAAACTAGGCATAGACCAACAATTTATAACTTATACCAAGATAAAATCAAAACAAATGCATGATACACATGAAGGGTGATACCAATAGCAAATTAGGAGGGCAAGGAATAGTTAGTCTGTCAGATCTAAGGAGAAAGGAAGAATTGTGACCAAACAAGAGATATAGAGCATTATGAAATACAACATGGATAATTTTGGTTACATTAAACTAAAAAGCTTTTAAACAAACAAAGCCAATGAACACAAAATTAGAAAAGAAGTAGAAATATGGGAAACAATTTTTATAACCACTGTTTCTGACAAAGGCCTTATTTCTCAAATATATATAGAATTGAGTCAAATTTATAGGAACATGTCATTCCTAAATTGAAGCATGCTCAACATCATTATTAATGAATAAGTCATATCAGATTGCTTACTGTCTTGAGGAGGGAGAATAGAGGAGGGAAAGAGAATTGGAAACTCAAAATTTTACCAACATGAATGATGAAAATTACATGTAATTGGGAAAAATAAAA
>JAQQSU010019303.1:0-10293 GCA_028627135.1 Pseudochirops cupreus
GAAAAGAATTCATAAGGAACTTATCAAAGTTGAACTATTTACAAGCCAACATGGAAAAACGATAATGGTAACTTAAGAAACTTTTCTCAGTATGAGGATAGTTGAAGGGAATATAAATGTGTGTGTGTGTGTGTGTGTGTATATGTATGTATATACATATATATATGTATATATATATATACATATATATGTATATATATATACATATATATGTATATGTATATGTATACATTCTCATGGAGGGTATATATGCATAGGAGTACATATGTGAGCATGTGTATATATGTGTACATAGACAGAGGGCACAGGATCAATTTAATAGGATGGGTTAATATTTCAAAAGGTGAAATTGAGAGGTAGGAGAGGAATAGTATGAAAGGAGACAGGGAGAGACAGAATGGGGTTAATCCTCTCATATAGAAGAGGCAAGGGATAACTGTTACAATGGAGGGGAAGAACAGGAAGGCAAAAGGGAATGGGTTAACCTTACTCCCATTGAATTTGGCTTAGGGAAGGAGTGACATACACTCTAAATTGGGTGTCTTGGCCTACAGGAGAGTAGGGAGAAGGCAATGAGAGTGGGGAGCACGGAGGGGAGGGCAGGTTGGGGGGAGGATTGTTAGAAGCACTCACTTCTGTAAAGGGACGGGGACAAAGTAGAGAATAGAACAAGTGGGGGGTGGAATAGGAAGGAGGGAAATATAGTCAGTCTTACACAATATATCCATTGTGGAGATGTTCTGCGTAACTACGCATGTACAGCCTGTATTGAATTCGTTATCTTTCCAATGGGAGTGGGTGATGAGGGAGGAAGGGAAAGAATCTAGAACTTAAAGTTCCAAAATCAAATGTTAAAATTATATATGTATATATATATTATTATCATCATTATTATTTACATGCAACTGGGAAATAAGATATACAGGTACTCAGGTAGAGAGATCCATCTTGCCCTACTGGAAAGTCAGAGGGGTGATGGGGGAAGATATAGGAGAGAGCAGTTTGGGGAGGGGGTATACAGTGGATTGCTGCTTTGGGGGAGGTGGGTAGGGGAAAGACGGGGAGAAAATTTTAACTCAAAATCTCATGGAAATGAATGATGTAAACTAAAAATAAACAAAAGTTTAAAAAAAAAGTCCCTTCCATAGGTTTTGCTACTGAAGGATCAGGTGAAGAGGGAAGGAATTGAATGAAATCCAATGGAGAGGAAGTGGTTATAGAGGAAGATTGCTAAAACATGATAAAGTGTGATGAATGAATGAATGAGTCCAGTCTTGGCAAAAAGAAACTCAAGGGTATCCTTTCCAAGGAATTGTGATACTGGGCAGTGCTCACTGGGGGATATTAGCAGACTCTGGATTCTCATTATGTGTAAATCCAATAGTATTATGCTTTGTATCAATAAAGCTATGGAGAAAACTTTTCTTCATTAAAAAAAATAACATTGATTAGTATTCATTTAGGCAATCATTTAGAAAGAAAAGAAATCTAGACAGAAGGGCCAGAGGAAACTGGGTGGTATAGTACTAGGTGACAGGGTACTAGACTTAGAGTGAGGAAGATCTCTCCCTGAGACTGTAAACTCCCTGAGGGCAGGGGCTCTCTTTTGCCTCTTTTTCTACCCAGTGCTTAGCACAGTACCTGGCACATAGTAGGCACTTAGTAAAAACTTATTGAATTGATTGAACCTGAGTTCAAATCCTACCTCTCTCACTCACTAGCCAGGTAAGCCTGCAGAAGTCATGTAACTTCTCTCAGTTTCTTCATCCATAAAATGGGAGTAATAAAAGTATACACTTCAGAGCATCGTTGGGAAGATCAAATGATATAACATGTGTAAGGTACTTTGCGAATCTTAAAGCACTATGTAAATTATATATGCATATATATGGGAGGTAGTAAAAGTAATATTATCCCCATTGTTACTCTGTATATTTCCTATATATAATAGTTCTTTACATGTTATCTCTCTCCTCCAGTAGAATGAGGACAGGGACTCCTTTTTTAACCCTTTTTTTTTACCTCTACCCCTCTGCCCCTCCCAACTTAATACAGTGCTCTGCACATAATAAGCTCTTCTTTATAAAGAGTTAATGCTTTTGGATTGCTTGAATGAGTGATTGAAATAGGTCTTTACTGCTAAAGAAAAAGGAATTGGTGTTAATTGAGCAATGGGTAAACAAATTGTGGTAAATGAAGATAATAGATTACAGTGCTGTAAGAAAGAATTAATATGATGAATATATAGAATAATAATGGTAGCTGGAATGTATAGCAATGTAAGTTCTGCAAAGGGAAGACCTATGAATGTCTACAAAGTGAGGTAAGCACAACCATGAAAGTCATATACACAACAAGAACAACAGAAACAAAAATAGTGAAGTAATAAAAAGCGATTACTTCAAAGTCAGGATGACCAAAGTTGGTCCCAAAACGAGATGAGTTAAAAGCCGGGGAAAAGATTAAGCAAAAAGAGCACACCAACACACAGAAAAATTCTGACATTAGATATCTTCCCCTAATACTTTGCAAAGGTAGAGAAGAACGAGTATGGAACATTGCATGTCAGAATTTTTTCCACATGTTGATTAGTTTTTAAACTATTTTCCTGCACCACCCCCAGCTTTTTATTACTTATTGGAAAGGATGGAGATGAAGCCAACATGACAGAGAAGTAGGAAGAAGTACAGAAATCTCCTTGACTCCCTCAACCTTCCAACTCCTCTAAAGAGATCTAAAAAAGGCACTAGACTGAATTCTAATAGGGAAATCCAAGAAAAATCATAATAAGCCATTTATCCAGCCTAGAGGGGCAAAGGGAGAAATTCTTTGGACACTGGTGACAGGGACTGGCCAGAAGTACTATTAAAACTTATACTGACTCAGTGATCCCGTTTTTCCCAGTTTTGCTTGTCAATCAATGTTTCAGGAGTCATCATTCAGTAGGCAACTTTTACATTACAAGCTATCCAGCATGTAGCAAGTCCTCCCCAACCTGCTAGCCAGCATATGGAAGCCCATTCCCCATATCTCTTATATCATTTCCTTAGGATGAAGAAATTGGGGGATGACTAAGACAAAATGGCTCATCCACATTTGCTGCCATGGACTTATCAGAATTATCTCGTTGTGGAAGTTATCAATAAAAGATTGCTCCATCTTGAATCTTTGCCTGATCTCTAGTGATTGACCAGCTAACTTGTTGCTTCTTTATAGATTTGGCTTTTTTTGGAAGGGGGAAGGCAGGACAATTGGGGTTAAGTGACTTGCAAGGCTGGATTTGAACTCAGGTGTTCCTGACTCCATGGCCCCTGCTATATTCACTGTGCCAGGTAGCTGCCCTATCTTGATATATTTTTAAAAATATTTTTACTTAGTTTTGAGTTCCAAATTCTATCTTCCCCTCCCCCACTCACTGAAATGATAAGCAATCAGATATAGGTTACATGTGTGTAATTATGTAAAAGACTTCCATATTAGTTATTTTATACAAGAAGACTCAAATAAAAGAAAAAACGAAAGGAAAAAAGTGAAAAATAGCATGTTCAGTCTATATTCAAGCAATATGAGTTCTTTCTCTGGAGGTACTTGTATGCTTCATCATTGGTCCTTTGGAGTTGTCTTGGATGATCGTATTGCTGAGAATATCTAAGTCATTCACAATTCTTCATCAAATAGTATTGATGTTATTGTGTACAATGTTCTCCTGGTTCTGTTGACTTCACTATGCATCATTTCACGTAAGTCTTTCCAAGTTTTTCTGAAATCACACTGCTTGTCATTTCTGGTATCACAATAATATTCCATTAAAATCGTATACCACAACTTTTTTAGCCATTCCCAATTGATGGGCATCCCTTTGATTTCCAATTCTTAGTAACCCCAAAAGAGCTGCTATAAATATTTTTATAGAAATAAGCCCTTATCCCCCCCCTTTTTTTTGGATGTCTTTGGGATGTAGACCTAGCACTGATATTGCTGGATCAAAGAGTATGCAGTTTGATTTACCTTTTGAGTACAGCTCCAAAATGTTTGGATCAATTCACAACTTCACCAAGAGTGCATTAGTGTCCTAGTTTTCCCACATCCCCTCTCATCCCCTCCAACATCCAACATTTTCCTTTTTTGTCATATTAGTCAACCTTATAGGTGTGGGGTGCTACCTCAGAGTTGTTTTGACTTACATTTCTCTAATCAATTGTGATTTAGAGCATTTTTTCATATCATTACACATAATTTCTATTTCTTTGTCTAAAAACTGCCTGTTCATATGCTATGATCATTTATCAATTGGAGAATGACTTATATTTTTATAAATTTGATTCATCTTTATTTATTTAAGAAATGAGGTATAATGGTAATGGGAATTTGAAGATCTTCCCTGCACCCTAATAGACCAAATGTAATCACATGGAACCTGTGGTGAGAGGAGTTTGCTGAAGGGTGGAGCAGAGTCCACAGGAAGCTGGGAGTCAGAGCAGTTAGAGCTGGAGAGAGGGGAGGATGCAGCCAAGGAGACAGCTAGGCTTGTGAGTGTTTGTGGGAAAATTAAAGAATGGTGTGGCTCCCTGCTGTGCTATGGTGTATTAACTTCTTTGTTATTATGAGGGATTTGACTTTCTGAGGTTGGATTAGGTTTTCTGGTGTCTGCATAAATGTTTTGCCCCTGTCTTCCATATGGAGAGTCTGTTATATTTTGTGTTTGAGAACTATTGCTGGCATATTCATAGTAGCTATTGGCATTGTGAATATTGCATTGGCACTACATGAAGCCTTTATCAGAGATACTTACTGCAAAAATTTTTCCCCTAGTTTTCTGCTTTACTTATAATTTTCATTGCATTGGTTTTGTTTGTGCAAAAAGTTTTTAATTTTATATAACCAAAATTTTCTGTTTTATATTTTGTAATGCTACATATATCTTCTCCCATTGTAAATTTTTCCCTTATCCATAAATCTGACAGATAAACTATAATATGCTCTCTTAATTTGCTTGTTACTTATGTATCACCCCTTATATGTAAACCATATACCCATTTTTGAGCTTATCTTGGTATACAGGGTAAGATACTAGTTTATACCTAGTTTCTGCCATACTGCTTTCCAGTTTTCCCAGCAATTTTTTGTCAAATAATGAGTTTTTAATCCAAAAGCTTGCTTCTTATGGTTTATCATATACTAGATCGCTATGATTATTTACTATAATGTAATCCACCATTCTATTTCTTAGTACTAAATGGTTTTGATAATCACCACTTTATAATACAGTTTGAGATCTGGTGCAGTTAGACCACTTTCTTTAGCATTTTTTTCATTGATTTCCTTGGTATCCTTGAGCTTCTGTTCTTCCAGATGAATTGTTAGTACTTTTTCTAGCTCTTCACAATAATTTTTTTGATAGTTTGGTATGGCACTGATTGAATAGATTAATTTAGGTAGAATTGTTGTTTTCATTGTATTGGCTTAGCCTATCCATGAGCAATGAATATATTTCCAGTTGCTTAGATCTGACTTCATTTATGTGAAAAGTATTTTAGAGGGACAGCTAGGTTGCATAGTGAATAGAGCACCGACTCTGGAGTTGGGAGGACCTGAGTTCAAATCTAACCTCAGACACTTAACACTTACTAGCTGTATGACCTTGGGCAAGTCATTTAACCCCCAATTGCCTTGCCTTCCCCCCTCCAAAAATGCCCCCCCAAAAAAAGTGTTTTAGAGTTGTGTTCATACAGTTCCAGGGTTTGTCTTGGCAGGTAGACTCTCAAGTATTTTATATTATCTGCAGTTACTTTAAATGGAATTCTTCTTTCTATCTCTTGCTGCTGACTTTTTTTTCTTATTGATGATTTATATGGCTTTATTTTGTATTCTGCAACTTTGCTAAAGTTGTTAATAATTTCAAGTAGCTTTTTAGTTAATTCTCCAGGATTTTCTAAGTATAACATCATATCATCTGCAAAAAGCAATAGTTTTGTTTCTTCATTGCCTATTCTAATTCCTTTAATTTTTTTCTTCTTTTATTGCTACAGCAAACATTTCTACTGCAATATTAAATAATAGAGGTACTCATTAGGGTTCTTATTTCTATGTGGAATTTCTTATCTTGCAGTGTCCTGTAAATAAAAACTTAACAAATAAATAAATAATAGAGGTGATAATGGGCATCCTTGCTTCACCCCTGATTGTATTAGGAAGACTTCTAACTTATTTCCATTATAGGTAATGCTTGCCAATGGTTTTAGATAGATATTGCTTATTATTTTAAGGTAAGCTTAATTTATTCCTATGCTCTCTAGTGTTTTTAATAGGAATGAGTACTGTATTTTATCAAAGGTCCCCAACCTGATTTGTCACTGAGATCCGGGAATTATACAATACTCCATACCCCAACAAGCAGCGGCAGGATCTGCCAGGACCTTCCCTCCTGAAGTCATAGAGCCTAATTTTAACACAGTCTAAAATCAAGGAATAGGCTAGAAGAATGAACAAACAAACAAATTCCGATATGGAAAGATATTTTTGCCAACAAGGATATTCAAGACACAAATACAGAAGAAGAGGATGACTCGAAAACGTCTACAAGTAAAACTTCAAAAAAAAGCACAGCTTGAGCAAAAATTCCTTGACGAGATAAAGCAAGAGATTTGTTTTTGTTTTTTTAAAGAATACTAGAAGAAGAAAAAATAACACATATGAAAAGAGAATTGGAAAGGGAATTAACAGCTTGGCACAAGAGACACAAAACCTTGCCCAAGCAACAAACCTCCCATATCTCTAGCATCATGGAGAATGGATGAAAAAGAAGATGACATCATAAGGCAACAAGAAATAGTAAAACAAAGTCAAAAGCTTGAAATAATAGAAGAAACAGTAAAGCATTTTATAACAAAAACAACTGACATGGAAAACAAATCAAAAGGAGAAAATTTGAGACTCGTTGGACTACTTGAAAGCCATGATGAAAAAATTGCTTAGACATCATACTTCAAAAACTCTTTAAAAGAAAATTATTTATATCTTTTAGAATCAGAGGGGAAAGTGGAAATACAAGGAACTCACTTGTCACCTCCTGCAAGAAACCTCAAAATGAAATTCCCAGGAACATTATAACCCAAATTCAGAGCTTCCAGGTCCAAGAAAAAAATACTGCAAGTAACTAGAAAGAAAGAATTGAAGTACTGAGGGAACCACAGCTCAGAATGCATGTAATTTATCAGCCTCCACTATAAAGAAGTGGAGAACTAATAATATGATATTCCAGAAGGCAAAGTACATAGGCTTACAGCCAAGAATAACTTAGTAAGCAAAACTCAGTAAATTGTACAAGGGAAAAAATGGAGCATGAATGAAATATAGGATTTCCAAGCATTCCTGAAGAAAAGATCACAACTGCTTAGAAATTTTGAAGTGCAAACCACGCAGTACAGAGAAACATGAAAAAGTAAATGTAAATGAACAATCATATAGCACTAAACAAGGATAAATTGCTTACACACAAATGTGGGGAAATTATACATTTATCCCAATTGAACCTTATGTCATCTGGGGTCTTAGAAGAACTCTAATTAGGCCAAAGGCCTGAGAGTGGTTCTATTAATGTCTTGATGGAAAGGGAGGGGAACAAGAATAGTTATAGAATAACTGGAGAGGAAATATAGGAAACATTATCTCATATAATCAGAGTGGGAAAGTAGATATCTATACAAACAAGGAGGAAGGTGTAGGAGCAACTGACATTAGAGGCTCACTTTCATTTCATTTGGACTGGTCAAGGAAAGAAGAATACACCCAAGCACATGAAGTTGAATACAAAAATATTTTTCACTCAACAAGCAAATAGAAGGGAAAGGGAAGAAGGGAAAAGGGAGAATTAGAGGTAGGATAGACTAAAAGAAGGATTAGTCCTAGGCAAAACACACTCTAAGGATGTACAAAAAATTTTATAGTTCTTTTTGAGGTGTCAGTAAATGGGGATCTAAAAGAGTGCCCATCATTGGGGAATTGACTGAAGAAGTTATGGCATATAAATGTGATGAAATACTGTTGTGCTATAAGAAATGATGAACCAGATGGTTTCAGAGAAATCTGGGAATACTGTTACACAGAGTGAAGTGAGAAGAAGGAAGAGAACAATTTATAGAATGGCAATAATGTCATAAAGATAAATGACTTTGAAAGACTTAGGAACTTTGATAAGTGCAAAGACTAAACATGATTTCAAGAGACTAATGATGAAACATGCTACCTACCTCTTGACTGAGAATGAATGAGACATTTTAAAAGAGAATGAGCCAAATCAGGAATTTTTTTGATGCTTATAACAGGAGTTTTTGTTCTTTATTTCTCAGTTAGTGAGGAAAGATATTAGAGGGAGAGTATGCAGATTTTTGCTGATTGAGAAAAAAATTTAATTAAAAAAATGTAACCTAGCTCTCTGGGAGTAGGAAAGAGGGAGAAGAAAAATATGGATGATGTAAAAATAAAAAATTAATTTTTTAAAATTGGATTTCTCTCCCAAAGCACCATATTCCTATTTTGTAGTCCAAAACATCCTTGTATATAATAAGGCTTTTAAGAAATGTTTGTTGAAAGAGTGAATGAATACCAAAGTAAGATTTCAACACACACTTATTGAGCATCTGTCATGGTACTGTGATAGACTGTGAGAATATAAAAAAGTAACTAAACAAATAATCATATTTAAGTATCTACTAAAGAACTGCACTAGGGGTAAAAGGACAAAAGAAAGTAGTCTAAAACTCAAGCAATTTGCATTAAAAAATACAACTAAAGAAACTTTTATTAAGTGCTAGTTTCTATGTTTGGTGCTAGAAATTCAAATATAAAAATATTCTACTATCAAGGAAGGGGTTGGAGTGGAACAACTTGCATACTTATTGGTAAATGGGGTCGGGGGGAAGATAGTTTAGCTGGCAACATCCAAGCAGAAGGCATAAAGATGAAGAGCATAGCTACAGTGCTCAAGATATAAAACAGAATAAGAAATAGTTATACAAAAGTATAATTAAATAAATAGTACAAATATAGTCAAAGATAATATAGGACATGCATATATAAAGTGGAGCATTAATAATACAAGGTAGTATATAAGTGCAATGATTCAATTCAATAGAGCAATGGTTCCTAAACTTCTTGGTCTGAGAACCCTCTTATACTCTTAAAGACTGAAGATCCCCAAAACATTCTGTCTGTTGGGAAGAGGGTTAGTCAATATTTTCTATATTGGAAATTAAAACATCTTACATTCTCTTTAAACATTAAATCTCTCTCTCTCTCTCTCTCTCTCTCTCTCTCTCTCTCTGTCTCTCTCTTTCTCTCTCTCTCTCTCCCCCTCTTTTTCCCTCCCTCCCTCTCTCTCTCTTCTTTCTCTCCTCTCTTTCTCTTTCTCTCCTCTCTCTCTTCTCTCTCTTTTCTCTCTCTCTCTTTCTCTGTCTCCCTCTCTCTATCCTCCCCCCTCAAGCCTATATTTACTTTTCATCTTATAATATATGTTCTTGATAATATCTTTTGTGCCACTTTTTTTTTTGTTTTTTTAAAAAAATTTTTAGAAGGGCAATTGGGGTTAAGTGACTTGCCCAAGGTCATACGGCTAGTAAGTGTTAAGTGTCTGAGGCTAGATTTGAACTCAGGTCCTCCTGACTCCAGGGCTGGTGCTGTATTCACTGCACCACCTAGCCGCCCCTGTGCCACTTTTCACATGCAACACAAACACTGGAAAACATTGACTGTTGGATGGTTGTCTATCAACACTCGTGATTGAGAACTTTCAGACTTTCAAATGTAATGCTAATCATTACTATAGATTAAATTTTTTTTAAAGAAAAAAGGTAGTCCCTGTTCTCAAGAAATGATCCTCCATTCATAAAAGAAAGGGCACTATCTCTGTTCCATTTACTACCTAAAGGATAGATAGTGTAATGATAATGGAATCTGAAGATCTTCCCAGCCCTTGGC
Source organism: Pseudochirops cupreus (assembly GCA_028627135.1). Lineage (NCBI taxonomy): Eukaryota > Metazoa > Chordata > Mammalia > Diprotodontia > Pseudocheiridae > Pseudochirops > Pseudochirops cupreus. The sequence goes on from JAQQSU010019303.1 coordinate 9,976, forward strand.
CCCTTGATAGGCTTGATTTGAAGATATACTCTGCCCTCTACTAGGCTGAATGTGGTCACATGGAGCCTATGGTGGGAGGCTTGTTTTTCAGGAACTCCCACACCTTGTTACTTTGTGATTGGGCAGTGGGTCAAGAGGGTTGTGACATTATCTGGGCCAAGAGAAGGCTATATATACCCTGATGTGAGGTTTTGCTTTGCAGCTCACTTTGTGATTTGCCCAGAGGAGACTCTGGGCAGCAGTTGAGCCCCCCCACCCCCACCCCCACCCCCCATCCTTGGTTTATGAAAACCCAGATGTTGGTGCTTCCTTCTCTGG
>JAQQSU010019304.1:0-10292 GCA_028627135.1 Pseudochirops cupreus
CTTCTCCAGTCCTCAGGGCAGTCCCTGGCACACACTGAAGTTCACAGGGTCCAGCACATCTCAAAGCACTTAGTACTAAGTGCTAAGTATCCTGCTAAACAGATTACTATTACATATATACATAACCACTTACTACTAAAGTGGCCACATATTCTTAAACAAAAGATATCACTCAGTAAGTCACAATCTGAATCAATCCATATAAAGTACCCATCTAAAGTCTTCTTTTATCTTGATTGGAGACTGGCTTCCAATCATCATTAAGAAGCAATCATCCTTAAGGAGTATAAAATGCAAAGTTCAAAGGTCTCCCACCCCTAGGGCACAGTAAATCACAATCTTGTCAATCAGCAGTAAGTATCTAGAGAAAGGTCCTTTCACCTTGACTTGAGGTTGACTCCCAAACTCCATGTTTCTCTTCCATGTGCCCAGCTCTTGTCTGAATTCACTCACTCTTTACCTGGATTCACAGGTAGGCAGCTTCCAGCTCCTGGTCCAGCTCCTGGTTCAGCTCCTGATCCAGTTCCACACCTCAAGCTTAGCAAAATTGCAACAATGTTCATGCACATTGCCAGCAGTATCAATTCACTTTCTACCTGTGATATCAACACAGACCAGCAAACAGGGTCTCTGTCTTAGAAATCAACGCAAATCATCAGTAAAGTCACAAGACCTCTGAAAACATCAGTAAAACCCTCCTTCAGAACTTCTGTAAAAAGCCAGCAGGAAAGTCCTCTTTCAGGGCTTCTGATCCAGCAGTAAGGTCACAGGGCTTCTGTAACAACAGCAATGTCCCCTATCAGCAGACAGGTCTAACAAAGTAACATCAACACAAAGTGCTAGCACCATAGTCATCCTTCTTCTCAGTTCTGCTCAGCCCCAGCTTGCTTGAGCTTTTACATCATCAGCTCTTTTCTGTTCTGCCCTCCTCTTACATCCTTCCTGTTCACATCTTTGACAAGTTCCTCCCACTGTGGGCTTCACAGGTTCTCTTTCTAACAAAAACTAGATATAATCACAGGTGAGGCTCAAAGGCACTTGAAGAGCTAAAACAAGGGACTAAGTACTTAAATAAAGAAATAAATACAATATTGCTTGCCATTCCACTAGCGCACCAATCTAATGTTGTTCATTGGACTGGTCAGATAGAGAGCAGGTGACAAAAGGATGTTCAAGCAACTGCTTTATGATACAACGCACATGATGCAAAAGGGCACCTAATAATAGTTAACATTCGTATATTGAGTACTTACTAATTTCCAAAACACTTCACACACATTGCTTCACTCAATGTCCATAGCAACTTCATGAGGTAGATATTATTATTATTATTATTAGTATTATTTTTGTTGTCATTATTATTGCTATTTTGTAGATGAGAAAACTGAGGCTAAAAGTAGAATTAGAATCCCAGTTGGAAAATCCTTCTGACTCCAGGTCTGATGATCTTGTCAGTATCCTGAGTTGCCTTTCTAACCAATGCTGGGGACACTACCAAGTGTCACAGAGGTTGACAACAGCAGAAGAAAACCAAAGTAATAATAATTGGAGATGAAGCGCAGTACTTAGAATGTAGAAGGCATTTACTTTTTTTATTGATTTACTGACAGAAATGTGTGTGTTGGGGGGTAAAGGATAGGGAGATGACAATGATATAGGAAAATAGACACAGAAAATCTGTATTTACGCCCTACCTGTAACACTTATCAGAGGTATAGTTTTGGGAAGGTGACTTAAACTTTATGGGCTTGATTTTTCTCAGCTATGAAACCAATATTATACTTTGGTTACTGTTAAGAACTGATTTTCTTAATTATAAAGTGCTCAAGAACTGGGAGTTATCAATAATAACTCAAGAAAAATGTAATGCCACATACCACAATCAAAGTCTCACCTCACACAAGCTTTTCTAATCACACACACACACACACACACACACACACACACACACACACACACACAAACACACCCCGCAATTATACTAGGGTCATCTTTGAATGAAAAGTGATGTTTTGGGTTTTTTTTTGCAAAATATTATTAATTTCACTCATCCATATTAAATTGATTTTTATGTAACCATATAGGTATTCCCTACTCAATGTGACCATATTCTTTGGGGGAATACAGAGATGGAATTGCAGGTAGAGGTTATGAAAAATGGCAATAAATGGAAAATAATTTCAGTGATTTGGAAAATCTAAACCACAGTGAATTATTTTAATTCATTGCCTATTATTTTTCTACTTACTTTTCAGATATATATGTACACATTTATGTGTATACACACATATTATGTATATGTATACTTATATATACATAAACATACATATGCACAAATATAAATATATAATTACAATATTCTAAACTCACTGGACAAGGGAAAACCACAGAACACTCAGAAAAACAAAAGATTAGAACTGAAAGGGACTTGAGAGTTCATCCATTGCAGGGGTGGGGACCTTCATCCACAAATTCCCCATCTCTGATTTCCTCTATGAAGTTTGGATTCAATCAAAAAGCCACACTTGTGGACCTAGGTGGCACATGTGGTCTCAAGACCACAGGTTCCCTATCCCTGATCTAGTATAATAACCTCTAGAAACTGATTTATCATAAAGTTATTCACTTCTTTTTGCTCCATTCTACTTAGCTATATGTCAAATAAGTATCTAGCTCCTCTAGAAAACTAAGGCCCAGCCAATTTTTTTTTAAATTTTCCAGGTAGGAATAAAAGCCGAGACTTACTTGATCTATCTATCAAAGCCATCTAAATACCTGTAAAAATGACTCTAAATAAACTCTAGAGTAGTAGAGCCCACAACATGACAGAGTGAAACAAATTTCCAGCCCAAGACAACATGTAACACCTACAGGAAATGTCTGTTGCACCAGTGTGAGAGAACAGTGAAGTCTAGCATGGGCTGCAGGACTCATGGGACTGAATCACTGGCAGTTGTGGCAGTTTCCAGACTTCTCAACCCCAAAATGTCAAAGACAACTGAAAAGGTCAGTAGGAAAAGTCTATCAGAACTGTATGACAGAGGAGCATACTCTGGCCATAGCCTCAAATAGGTGGTAGTGGAGGGTGGCAGCAGCAGCAGTGGCAGCTTCCAGAGTTCCAAAAGATGGTTGGAGTTTATGTGGCTGGTCAGAGAAGCATTGCAGGAATCTTTTTGCTGGTGCTGAGACAGGATTCTCTTGCTTTGCCTATGCCTTGATCTGGGTTGCAGTATTAGGTGGCAGTTCTGGGGTGAGGAGGAGTGCTGGCATGGCAGAGCTTGTGGCAGCAGTGGAGAGGTAATCCTAAAAGGCAGAAAAGAGTGCTTGCGGTCACTCACAAACCAGAGCACAGGCCACGAGAGAAGTAAACATAGTACCTTGGAAGACCTGAAAATATATAGGTCCCTGGAAGTATCTCTAAAAACAGCTGCACAAAATCCCTGAAGTTTGGTAGAGTACACCCCTCCCCTCCACCCACACAAATATACTGAAAGCAGAGCCTTACCTTGACAAAGAGCTAAAAAGTAAAATAATTGGCTGGGCATATAAGCAAGCAGTGGAAAAAAGTAGACGATAGAATCTTTCTTTGATGACAAAGAAGATCAAAACATACAACAAGAAGAAGACAACAAAGTCAAATTTCTTACATCAAAAGCCTCCAAGAAGAATATGAATTGGTCACAGACCATGGAAGAGCTCAAAAAAGATTTTGAAAATTAAGAAAGAGAAGTAGAGGAAAAATTGGGAACAGAAATGAGAGTGATGCAATAAAATCAAGAAAAATGAATCAACAACTTGCTAAAGCAGACACCAAAAAATGTTGAAGAAAACAACACCTTAAAAATAGACTAACCCAAATGCCAAAAGAGGTCCAAAACGTCAATGAGGAGAAGAATACCTTAAAAAGCAGAATTTGTCCAAGTGGAAAAGAAAGTCCAAAAGCTCACTGAAAAAAATAATTCCTTTAAAATGAGAATGAAGCAAATGGAAGCCAATGACTTTATGAGAAATCAAGAAATTATAAGATAAATACAAAAGAATGGAAAAAAAATAGAAGAAAATGTAAAATATCTCACTGGAAAAAATAACTGACCTAGAATATAGATCCAAGAAAGAGAATTTTAAAATTATTCAACTGCCTGAAAGTTATAATCAAAATAGAGGCTAGACATAATCTTTCAAGAAATTATCAAGGAAAACTGCCCTGATATTCTAGAACCAAAAGGTAAAATAGAAATGGAAAGAACTGACTAATCATTTCCTGAAAGAGATGCCAAAAGGAAAACTCCTAGGGATGTTGCAATCAAATTGCAGAGTTCCCAGGTCAAGGAGAAAACATTATAAGCAGCCAGAAACAAAGCAAAACAGTTCAAGTATCATGGAAACACAATCAGGAAAACACAAGATTTAGCAGCTTCTACATTAAGGGATCAGAAGGCTTAGAATATATTCCAGAGGTCAAAGAAGATAGAATTAAAACCAAGAATGACCTACCCAGCAAAACTGAGTATAATACTTCAGGGGGAAATAAAAACACTCAATGTAATAGAGGACTTTCAAGAATTCTTGAAGAAAAGACCAGAGATGAATAGAAAATTTGACTTTCAAATATAAGACTCAGGAGAAGCATGAAAAGGTAAACAGGGACTTATAAAAGTTGAACTATTTATATTCCTACATGTAAAGATGATATATGTAATTTATGAGACCTTTCTGAATATTAGGGTAGTTGGAGGGATATACACACATGCATATAGACATACACCCATATATACATATGAACATATACACACATATATGTATGTATAATATATACACAGGGCATAGAGGGTGAGTTGAGTATTAAGGGATGATGTCTAAAAGGGATGATATCTAAAAAATAAAATTAAGGGGTGAGAGAGGAAAAGATTGGGAGGAGAAAGGGAGCGGTAGAATGAGGTAAATTATCTTGCATAAAAGAGGCAAGAAAAAGTTCTTCCAGTGGAGGGGGAGAGGGGGCAGGTGAGAAGGAATGAGTGAATCTTACTCTCATTGGATTTTGCTTTAGGAGGGAATAACATACACACTCAACTAGGGTATGAAAATCCATCTTGCTCTACAGGAAAGGTGGGGGCAAGGTGATAAAAGTGGGGACATGATAAAAGTCAAGGCTAATGAGAGGAGGGAGCAATCAGAAGCAAACACTTTTGAGGAGTGTCAGGTCAAAGGAGAGAATAGAATAAATGAGGACTGGTGTAGGATGTAGGGAGATATAGTTAGTCTTTCACAACATGACTAGTATGGAAGCATATTGCATGACTACACATGTAGAGCCTACATCAAATTGCTTGACTTCTAAATAGGGGTGAGTGGGGATGGAGGAAGGTAGAGAATTTGGAATTCAAAATTTTAAAAACAAATGTTAAAAAATATTTTTACATGCACCTGGGAAATAAGACATACAGGCAATGAGGTATATAGATCTATCTTGTCCTATAAAAAAATAAAGGCTGAGGGGATAAGAGAAGGGAGAGTGTGTGTGATAGAAGAGAGGGTAGATTTGGAGAAGGGGCAATCAGAATGCACACCATCTTGGGGTGGAGGGGAGAGGAAAGATGGGGAGAAAATTTGGAACTCAAAATCTTCTGTAAGTGAATGTTGAAAACTAAAAATAAATTAATAGAAAAAAGGTGCCATATTCATCATTTTTGGACTCCTTCAGATAAAAATGATCCCTCGTCCTCAAAATTTCTTGAAGAGCTTTTTTCCTGAAACATATTTTTTTCCCAAATCAACAGTGTCATTCTATAGATCATGCTTATTATATTTACACCTGATTTCCCCGCTATCTTATACGTTTCTTGAAGACAGGGACTATATCATATATTTTTTTTTAATCTTGCTATCCCTACTTCCTTGAATATGACAAATGCTCAATAAATATTTTTTTTAATTTGTAAAAAAAAATTCAAACAACCAGACAGATAACTGAGACTCAAAATTAGTTCTTTAACTGTATTTAACATTCTTTCCATGACATAAATACATTTTTTAAAAATTAACTTTTGTTTATTTTTAGTTTACATCATTGATTTCCATGAAATTTTGAGTTACAAATTTTCTCCCCATCTTTCCCCTAACCACCACCCCAAAACACCAAACCAATGTTTACACCCTCCCCCAATCTGCTCTCTCCTATATTTTCCCCCATTACCCCTCTGACTTTCTGGTAGGGCAATATGGATCTCCTTATCCAGTGCCTGTATATCTTAATTCCCAGTTACATATAAATAATAGTAATAATACTACTAATAATACACTCACACAGAGAGCTATATACATATATGTATATATACACATATACATACATACATAATACATACATGTATGTGCATATATATACATATATATATATGTATATATACATACATACTTATAAACATTCAATTTTAGAACTTTAAATTCTAGATTCTTTCCTTACCTCCTTCGTCACCTACTCCCACTGGAAAGACAACCAATTCAATACAGGCTGTACATGTGTAGTCTTCTACTTTGTCCCTGTCTCTTCACAGAAGTGTGTGCTTCTAGCAAGCCTCCTCCCTCAACCTGCTCTCCCCTCCATTATCCCCCCGCATCCTCTTCCCCCCTACTCTCCTATAAAGCAAGATACCCAGTTTAGAGTGCATGTCATTCCTTCCCTAAGCCAAATTCAATGAGAGTAAGGTTGACCCATTCTCTTTTACCTTCCCACTCTTGCTCTCCATTGTAACAGTTATCCCTTGCCTCTTCTATATGAGATGATCAACCCCATTTTGTCTCTCCCTGTCTCCTCTCATTCTATTCCTCTCCTACCTCTCAATATCACCTTCTAAGATATCATCCCTTCCTATTCAATTGATCCTGTGCCTCTATGCACACATACTCAGATATGCATTCATATGCCTATATAAACCCTCCTATATAGGCATATGTGTATGTATACGTATAAATACATTTATATTCCCCTCACCTATCCTCATACTGAGAAAAGTTTCATAAGTTACAATTATCATTTTTCCATGTTGGCATGTAAACAGTTCAACTGTGATAAGTACCTTATGATTTCTTTTCCACGTTTACCTTCTCATGCTTCTTGTATTTGAATGTCAAATTTTCTATTCAGTTCTGGTTTTTTCAGCAAGAATGCTTGAAAGTCCTCCATCTCATTGAATGACCATATTTTTCCTGGAAACATTATACTCAATTTTGTTGGGTAGGTGATTCTTGGTTTTAATCCTAGCTCCATTGATCTCCAGAATATCATATTCCAAGCCCTTTGATCCCTTAATGTAGAAGCTGCTAGATCCTTTGTTATCCTGATTGTGTTTCCATAGTATTCAAATTGTTTCTTCTTGGCAGCTTGTAGTATTTTCTCCTTGATCTGGGAACTCTGGAACCTGGCTATGACATTCCTACAAACTTTCTTTGGGAGAACTTTTTAAAGACATAATCGATGAATTCTTTCAGGTTCTATTTTGCCTTCTGGTTCTAAAATATTGGGAAAATTTTCCTTGAGAATTTCTTGAAGGATGCTTTCTAGGTTCTTTTTTTGATCTTGGCTTTCTGGTAGTCCAATGTTATTTCATAATATTCAAGTATCATAGGATCATAGATCTAAAGCCAGAAGGGATACTATCTATGGTTATTTGTTCTAATACTTCATATTATAGATGAACAAACAAAGCCCCAAGGAAGCTAAGTGACTTCCCCAAGGTTGCAAAAGTAGAATGCAACAGAAGTGATATTTGAACCAGCTCTCCACTTCCAGAGTCAATTTTTTCACTATGTTAGAAATTAAAACTGACATATATTTAAGCAATACAGGGAGACTAATTGATAGTTTGAATACTCACATCATAAGCATGAATTGAACAGAGACTGGGCATCTCAATGTGGGTTAGAGGAGCATTTCCATTGTCCTTTCCCAACAGGGAAGGTAATATTCCCATAAGATTATTATTCTTTAAATTTTAATCTGAGTTCCATTTCTGACCCCTATTATTGACTTTGAGCTAAAAGAATTAGATACAATTTGCTTAGAGCTAGAAGAAACCTCAGAGTCCCAGTCATTCATTTGGTATTAGACAAGTAATTTTGTCTTCTCTCTTTTAGTTTTCCTTCACCTACTAAGATGCCATAGAATAATCTTCATAAATGGCCACATCTGAGCTAATACAACAATTTAATATTTCTTAAGAGCCTATTGTGTACCAAGAATTATTCAAGGCACAAAAAGAATACCAAGAAAACAAACAACTTATTCTACCCTCCAAGAAATTTAGACTTTAATGGGGGAAATCAAACCAATACTACAAATGTAAAACAACATAAGAACATATCAAGGAAGGTAAACATTGAAGCCTATGACAGCTCTGAGAATGAAAAGGCAGAAAGAATGAGATAACCAAGAGCAAAGAAAGAAGTAGCGGATTCAAATGTAATGTAAGATGAGGAAGTGAGAGAATTACTGGCCAGTTGAAGAAGTCAAAGAAACATTAGCATTGCCATCTGGAGAAATGGGTGTCTAAGACTGATATAAGAGAAAAAAATCCAGTTAATTCAGAAGGATCAGATGGAAAAGATAGACAAATAATTATGAAGTTTGTAGCCAACACCCCACAGAATGGCTTGAGTTACCAAGACCTTGAATAAGTTATTTTACTTTTTAGTACCCTAAGCTATCAGTTCTCAAATTTTCTGAACTTGGAGACACTTCACACTCTTAAAAATTATTGAGGAGTGTAAAAAGTTTTATATGTGGTTTATATCTATAGATATTTATGGTGATAGAAATTAAAAATGACACATTTTTAAGAAATGAGTGGAGTTTAACCTGTGATATAAGGGCAGGGAATGTCAACCTATGTTGAGGGAGCATTTTCATTGGTTCTTCCCATAAGGGAAGGTAGTATTTCCAGAAGCCCATACTCTAGATATGTCTATGACCCACACCCATGAAATCACAGATCTCTGAATCACAGAAGCATAAGTGTTCATTAAATTAATGATTTTAAAACAACAAAACTGAGTGTCATTGAACAAAATCTTACTCAATTTTTAAAACACCAGATGAGGATACCCTTTAAGGCTACCATTAAGACCTTCTTTACTAAAGAATAGAAGAAGAAAGAGCAATCATGAAGAAAATCCAGGATAAGGACATCCTGAAATAAAATTTTTAAAATTATCCTAATGATAAAAAGACAGGAAATTATCACCATGGGAAAGCACTATTAGAGTCTTTGGTAAAGCCAAATGATTTTATTTTTTATATATTTTCTTTAGAAGTAGAGGGAAGGGGATAAAATAATAATTTAACCTTCTGTTTATATTAGCTCAACTAAAAAACTTTTTCTAGTAGCACCTACCAAATTGGACCCAGATATAGGCAGTACTGTATTTATTATTGCCCCCTAAAGACAGTCTGAATGTAAACTGGCTAAAATATAGGACTTTCAGTATAACTTTTGGGTTACTAATAAAATTCATGGTGCTTAAATTGCTCACTTCTAATGCATATTTTACAAGCCTCAGAGGAAACCAGAATGTTCTGTAACTTGAGGATTTTTTTTTTCTTTTCCTCATTACTGGGTTTGGTGCACTTTAAAATTCTCTAAGATGCATTTAATATTTTGCTCAGTCTTTAAAAGACCTTCACCAGAGAGAAGTTTCAAATTAGAATAAAAATTTCAGTCTTTGGTTCAGTCCAGAAGTGATGGTGTCCAGAAACCCTATTCCTATTTGCAGATGGAGAAACTAAAGTATCATGAATATAGAAAGAGTCTCATTAAAGAAAATTTTAAAAACTACTGACTGAAACAAGTATCCCATGGTGATGTTACCTGGTTCCATGATTTTAAGAATAATACCTTTTACCTACATAACTAACTTACTTTTTATGTTCTTTAAGTTGTTTTTCCAGTAATGATGATGTGTTCATTATGACTAATCAACATGAAAATGTCTAGCCCCTTTACAACTAATAACTAAGTGATAACTCTAAATTACCATCTGACAGGAGAGAATTAGAGTATGTGGGTTTTGGTTTTTTTTGGAAGTAAAAATTATCATGGCTCCCTGAGGTATAGGAGAAGAAGAGGAAGAAACTTATGAGCATGAAATAGCATGAAACAAACTGGGTCATACTGGGGATAAACTTTCGGATCTCATTGTCACTATAACTTTATCCCATTAAGTTATTTGCCATATTCATTTTTTTAAATTTTATTATAGTTTGCATCATTCATTTCCACAAGATTTTGAGTTACATATTT
>JAQQSU010019305.1:0-10292 GCA_028627135.1 Pseudochirops cupreus
AAAAAAAAAATAAAGTGATTTATAGGGATCTCTTTGCTGGTACCAGGGACAGGATTCTGTTGTATTGATTTAGATCTGGGTACTAGTCCTGGGTCTCAGTCTCAGTATGAGGAAGGACTAGCACAGCAGAGATTGTGGTCTCAAGAGAGCAGGGACCCTGGTCACAGTTCCAGGGTTGAAAAGAGTGCTTGTGGTCATTCACAAACCAGTGCACAGTATAGGAAAATAGTAAACACACCTCTCCCTAGATCATACCACTCTAGTAAAGCTAAAAACTTACAGGTCCTTAGGATTACCTCTGAAAGTAGCTACACAAAAAACTTGAAGTTTGAGACAGTGGCCCCTTCACTTGGGAAGCAGAGCTCCACATTAGCAAAGAGTTAAAAGTCAAGAAGAAGGCTGGAAAATGAACAAATGACAGAAAAAATCTCTGACCATAGAAAGTTACTGTGATGACAAGGAAGATAAAAACATATACTCAGAAGATACCAAAGTTAAAATTCCAGTATCCAAAATCTCAAAGAAATATACAAATTGGTCTCAGGCCATGGAAGAGCTCAAAAAGAATTTTAGAAATCAGGTAAGAGAGGCAGTGGAAAAACTGGGAAGAGAAATGAGAGTGATACAAGAAAATCATGAAAAAGAGTCAACAGCTTGGTTAATGGAGGCAGAAAAAATACTGTAGAAAATAACACCTTAAAAAACAAAATAGGCCAAATGGTAAAAGAGGCACAAAAATCCAATGAAGAGAAGAACACCTTGAAAAGCAGAATTGACCAAATGGAAAAGGAGATACAAAAGCTCACTGAAGAAAATAACTCCGTAAAAGTTAGAATTGGGTAAGTGGAAGCTAAAGACTTTATTAGACATCAAGAAACAATCAAACAAAATCAGAAAAAACAGAAGAAAATGTGAAATATAGAACTGAAAAAGCAACTGCCCTGGAAAATAGATCCAGGAGAGATAATTTAAGAATTACTGGACTACTTGAAAATCATGATTTAAAAAAAAAGCCTAGCCATCATCTTTCAAAAAATTATCAAGGAATACTGCCCTGATATTCTGGAACTGGAGGGTAAAATAGAAATTGAAAGAATCCACCAATCGCTTCCTTAAAGAGATCCTAAAATGAAAACTCCTAGGCATAGTATAGCAAAACTCCAGAGCTCCCAAATCAAGGAGATTGGCTAATACGACAGAAAAGGAAAATGACAATGTTGGAAGGATTGTGGGAAAATTAAAACACTAATGTAATGTCGGTAAAGTTGTATATCAGTTCAAACCATTCCAGAGAGCAATTTGGAACTATGACCAAAGGGCTATAAAACCATTCATACTCTTTGACTAAGCAATGTCATTACTAGGTCTGTATCCAAAAGAGATAAAAAAAACAAAAATTAAAAGGACCTATGTGTACAAAAATATAATAAAAACAAAAACAAAAACCCTCACAATTAATATGGGTAGATCAGCAAAACAAATTTCAGCATTGACCAGATCCAATATGCATAGGGAGCCAAATTTTTGCCTTTGTTTGTATCCCCAGTGCTTATCACAGTGTCTGACACATAGAAATCTCTTAATAAATGCTGACTTTCATACTCAAAACTCTTACAATAAGGCCCATTGTCCTGATTAGTATGATCAACTACAGTTATCCCTTCTACATTGAGACATTCCCCCTTGAAGTATCAATATATTGCAGGTTAGTATAAGAAATTAAATGGGAATTTTTTGGAAATTTTGTGTAATCCACAGACAGCACACGAAGGCTAGCAGATGAAGCAGAAAAAGTTTAGAGAATCAGAGGTGCCTAAAATATGAGTATGGTATTGTATAATATCAACATATTTTATCTTTTGTTACTATAATAATTTAGACTTCTCTCAAAGGAAGGGAGGGTCAAAAAGTTTTACACAAGTTTTTCAGATTTGGAAGATGCCATGCCCCAAATCCTTGTGTTGTGGAAGCAATAACTGTATATCTGAGAAAGGCTCCAACCATACTAATATCATTCCTCTATGATGAATGGCCACTTGCCCTCTCTCCTTTCTAGTTTTGGAATCACAATGAAATCAACTCCTTTGCTTATGGAAAGACTGTGATAATTTACTCCCTACACTTGTGGGGGGGAGGTGGCAACCTGCAGCCTTGAGGCTGCATAAGGCTTTCTAGGTCCTCTTGTGCAGCATTTTGACTGAGTCCAAGTTTTACAGAACAAATCCTTTTATTCAGGGGTTTTGTTCTGTGAAATTTGGATTCAGTCAAATAGTGGCACCCAAGGACCTAGAAAGCCACATGCGGCCACAAGTTTGCAAGTTCACCACCCCTACTAGAAGCTCTACTCACCATCCCAGTAACTTTTTACATCTAAATATCCCTCCCCGGCTGCTTCTCCATAATAACTATTTTGTCTCCCTTTTAGAATGTAAGATACTAGAGGGCAAGGATGATCTTTGATTTTGTTTTTATATTCCCAGAGCTTGGTGCAATTCTAGTCACATAGTACAGTGCTGGATAATTTTATTCATTCGTTCATTTGTTCATTCATTTCACCTCTTTCCTACTGAAACAGTTTAAACTGGGAAGCAAAACAGACCAAAAAACCACATACAAGATGAGGAAGGCCATGTCAGGTAGTGTGCTGGAAAGGGCCCTTCAGCAGGTATAGCGGTCGTTGTAATGGCAGTCAGCTGGAGAAGTAGATAGAGCACTGAACATGGAGTCAGGAAGACCTGAATTCAAATTCTGCCTCAGATACCTAATATAACTAGGTGATCCTGGGCCTCAGTTTCCCCGATTGTAAAATGGGGGTAATAACAACATCTACCTCCCAGGGTTGTTGTGAGGTCAAATGAGATCATCTTTGTAAAGTGCTTAGTGCAGTGCCTGGCACATAGTGCTATATACATGTAGCTATCATTATTATTATTATTTTATTATCATTAGTGCTGACTGCAACTTAACTTGCTCCATGGTAAAACTGCATAAATGTGAGCTGCTATTATTTTAGGCCTCCTTCAACTGCTTAACTAGCAATGTGACTTTCTGTAAGTCACTTACCTAATTCTCTGGGTCTTGCTATCCTCACTTATAAAATAAGGAGATTAAACAAAATCTCCTAAATCCCTTCCAGCTTTAATATTACGCAACCTCAGTCAAGAAGAGGCATCTAAGTGGTGCAGTGGACAACGCCCTGAGCCTGGAGTCAGGAAAATCTGAGTTCAAATTCTGCCTCGGACATTTACTAGTTGTGTGACCCTGGGCAAGTCAATACACAGCTGTCTGACTCAGTTTCCTCAACTGTAAAATGGGCACAATAATAGTACCTAACTCACAGGGCTGTTGTGAGGATCAAATAAGATAATATTTGTTAAAAAAAATTGTTAGCACAATGTCTGGCACATATAAATACTTACATTGATACTATATTAAATGTCATATAAATACTTATTCCTTTCCCCCACACTCAATGTGGTCTAGATTCACCAAGAAGAGACCTGTCCATCTAGCCAAGTGACATACGTGGGGACTGAGTCCCAGTTCCCTGTGTTTGTGGATCGTTCTTTCCCATTGAGCTCTGGTTTCCTCAAATGTAAAATAGAAATAATTACACCTATACGACCTGCTCTCCCTGTCATGTGGAAAGCCTTTATAAATGTCAAGAAAAGCAAGCTGTATAAATGTGAGTTGGTCTTACCCACATGACAATGCACCTCTTTCCTTTAAAAATTTTATAATACATCTTTTAAAAATATTTTTGTTTTTTATTTTAATATTTGTTTATTTATTCTTAGTTTTCAACATTCACTTTTAAAAATTTTTGAGTTTTAAATTTTCTCCCCCTCCTTCCCCTTTTCTTTCCCCAAGACGGCGTGCAATCTGATATAGGCCATACATGTACAATCATATAAAACATATTTCCACATTAGTCATGTTGTAAAGAAGAATTAGAACCAAAAAGAGGAAAAATAGTGTGCTTTGGTCTGCATTTAGATTCCACAGTTCTTTCTCTGGATGTGGATCGTGTTTTCCATCATGAGTCTTTTGGAATTGTCTTAGATCACATAATACAACTTTTCAACTTGCTCATTTAATATCCAATCCAAAGTAAAAAGAATTTATTAAGAGCCTGCTATGCACTAGGTACAATGCAAAGACAAAGGAAAAAAAGCGACCATTCCTTCAAAGAGCTTTCATTTAAATAGGGATAAGAAGGAATACAATAGATAAGGTATCTACATATATGATAAATTGAAGAAGGATCAGGAGCAGCCTGGTGGTACAGCAGGTAGAGTGTCAGGCCTGGAGTCAGGTAGACCTGAGCTCGAATTTGACCTCAGACACTTATTAGCTGTGTGACCCTGGGCAAGTCACTTCACCCTGTTTGCCTCAGTTTCCTTATCTATAAAATGAGCTGGAGAAGGAAATGATAAACCACTCCAGTATCTTTGCCAAGAAGACCCCAAATGGGGTTGTGAAAAGTTGGACATGACTGAAGCAACAGGAAATGTAGAAAGTGACCCTGAGCTGAGTCTTGCAGGAAACTAGGCATTCTAAGTGCCAGAGGTGAGGACAGAGGGCATTCCAGATACAGGGGACAGCATGTGCAAAGCAAAGGAGTCAGGAAATGGAATGATTAATTTAGGGAACAGAAAGTGGACCCATCTGGCTAGAACACAAAATGAGAAAAAGGGAATAACGTGAAATAAGCCTGGAAAAATAGATAGAAGCCAGATTGTAAAAGTTTCTAAATGCTAAGCTGTGGTTTGTATTTTATAGAGAGAATCAGCTTAGTTTCTTCCACAAATTGGTAATACAATTTCCAGTGATATGTTCTTTATAACAAAATTTCACTATGTACAGAAAATACAATTTGGAGACCCTTTTGGTTATAATGGAATTTTACCAGCATGGAGCTATAAGCATTGCTTTTGCATTATTAATGGGTTTTAATTCTTCTTTCTGATGAGTTGACAGCTTTAGTATGGTGGGGCAATTTGTTCCTCAAGTGACTAGAATACTTTGATGTCACATTGCTGTCTTCATCTTGTAACTGGTAAATATTTCTATTCTTGGTGAGACTGTCAGACAGTTAATGGGATTTGAACCTGTGGGCTTTGACTTAAATAGGATTAACCCCCTCCTGGCCCTATCTCCCAGTCCTTTGTGTTGGGCAAGGAATTGGCTAAGTATGGAGATGGCTGGTTATTCTCGGCAATAAAAATGAGCAAATGACCTAAGAACAACCATCCCTCAGAAAGCTCAGGGTTGACCTCTGTTTGACCTTGAGACTCCAAAGAAAAAAGGGGAAAAAGGTCTTTAACAGACAAAACGAGCTGTGAGCCAAAAGCTAGAGAAGGGAGATTGCTTACTTTTTGATTACTTTGTTTAAACCAAGTACTCCACAGTTTATAACACTTTATTAGAGCTTATTAGGGAAGGGAGACTTAATGTCTGCTTAGAGCTAAGAGAATCTTGGAATAAACAAGCTAATGTTTGGAGAAGAGTCCCTGGGCCCTCTCTTTGCCCGCCTTGTTTTTCATACGATGAAAAATTGCGTTTCCTCGTTTGAATCTTCCACTGTCCTGTGCTTATTTTTGTACCTCATCCACTGCATGCCTCTTGGCGCCATTTTGGTATGGGAATGGCTCCTGGAAGTCAGTCTAAAAATGTGTATGGGGGTTAGAGATGAAAGGGAGGATCACTGGGTGTGTACTCTGCACGCAATAATTAACCAACATTTTATTAAGCACCTACTATGCATCAGGAACCAAAGACTGTTGTTATTGTTGGTTAGTGCCTGACTCTGGGATCCTGTGCACCATACTGTCTGTGGGGTTTTCTTGGCCATTGCCTTCTACAGTGGATTAAGGCAAATAGAGGTTTAAAGACTTACCCAGGGGCATGCAGCTAGTAAGTATCTGAGGCCAAATTTGACCTAAGGTCTTCTTGACTCCCAGTCAAGTACTCCATACATTGAGCCACCTAGCTGCCTCCTAGGCAAAGATTAAATGACTTGCCCGGGGTCACATAGTTGCTAGTAAATGTCTGATCTGGATTTGAACTCAGGCCTTACTGTCTCCAGACCCAGTGCTCTATCCACTTGAATCATCTAGCTGCCCTTAGGGTATAGTAAGGCAGCATAGTAGGTGCTTAATGTTTGTTGAATTGAATATTGAATTAAATACAGGAGCCATGTCAGTTCGTGTGAGTAAAAGTTCCATTATTGGAGCAGCCAGGTGGTACAGTGAATAGAGCACTGGCCCTAGAGTCAGTAGGACCTGAATTCAAATCCAACCTCTTGTGATTATTTGATGTATACTGTGTGCATATTTATGCATTTTTATGTTGGACTCCAAAACACTAATGCAAACCACACTATATAGCAGAAGTTCTCCAAATAAAAGTTTCAGGATCTCTTTGATTCCTCAGGTTTCTATGCAAAGAAGTCATCACTCTACTAGTATTAGAATTAATTCATTCAACAAAGATTTCTCAAGGCCTGAATGCAAGATACTATAATATATAATACTATATATAATATTATATATATAATATAATACTATAATAATCCATCATTCAGCAATTATAAAGACCTTGCTACCCTCCCTGATGTCACAGCCTTCCTGGCCACTGTTTCCATTATTGACAGCACCTGACATTCCACGTCAGCTCACTAGTCCAGGCAGGAAAGTCTGAATATTTCAGGTTCTCCCTCTATCTCTATCACTCAGTAACCTCTCCTCATTTGAAGGTCATGTCTTCTATCCAATCAAAATTCTAGTAGCTGCTGTGGACAAACCCCCAGATTGCTCTTCTTCCTTCTTCAATGAGTTTAATAAATGACTCACAATTTTTCTCTCCTCTCTAATTCTTGCCCTCATACTAAGGGGCTTCAACATACATACTGATTCCTTTTCAAGTACCCTAGCTACTCAGTTTCTCTCCTCATTTCCCGTAACCTACTCCTCCAGCCACCTCAGCCACATGCAAAAATGGTCTCACTTTTGCCATCACTCACAAATGCACCACCTCTATGTTAAAGAGTTCTAAAATTTCCTTTTTTGATCATAATCTGTTGGCTTTTCACTTCTCCTTCTACCTTCCCTTGACCAAACCCTTCTGCCTTCCCTTGACCAAACCCTTCTGCCTTCCCTTGACCAAACCCTACGCTATGTTATGCCATGACTTCTAATTCCTTTAACTTTCAATTCTCTCCAGGTATCAATCCTGCACTACCTATTCTTTCCTCTTTTCCCCATTTAAGCCTGTGTTGAACCAGTGTAGCTTTATACTTTTTTTTCCTTGAGTCTCTGGTCCCCTATTGCATTGCTAATTGCACCTTGCCAAGTCCCAGCCTTGGATTATTCCCACTATCTGCCCTCTTTGCTGCTATACACATACTCTTGAATAAGGCAAGACTATCACACAACTGTTCTGATTGAGTCCACTTCAGATGTATGTCACATGACCTCAACAGGGCCCTCATTGTTGGTAGGCAATCCTTCTACACTGCCATCAACTCACTATCCCACTCTCCACAGTGGCTCTTCCAAACCTTTTCATCCCTTCTAAAACCTCTAATGGCTCCCCTATCCCTACCCTCTCAATTAACAGCCTTGCCTCTTACTTGCCAATAAAAATTGAAGCCATTTTCTGTGAGCTTTCTCTTCTGCCCTCTTCCTCATATTGCTCAGATGCCTTCCTATCTCATCCTTCATTCCAGTCTCACAAGAAGAGGTGGTCCTGCTCCTTACCAAGGCAAATCCCTCCATCTGTAAAAATGATCCCATTTTATCCCATCTCCTCTAAGAGAGTGCACCTTTGGCATCTCCATTTTCTTACTTATCTTCAATATCTCCCTGTCCACTTACTCCTTCCCTGTTGCCTACAACCATGACCATGTCTCTTCCATCTTCAAAAAACCCTCACTTGACCTTTCCAACTCTAAATATTGTCTATATTTCTTTAGCCTTCTGTAGCTAAACTCTTTAAAAAGACCATCAACCAAAAAAAAATCCATCTTCAATTTGTGTTCTCTCACTTTCTTCTTAACCCTTTAGAATCCAGCTTCTGACCTTATCATTCCGCTGAACTTGATCTCTCAATTGTTACTAATGATCTCCCAATTGCCAAATCCCATGGCCTTTTCTCAATCCTCATTCATCTTGACCTCTCTGAAGCCTTTGACACTGCTGATTACCCTTTTTTCCTTGACACTTTATTCTCTCTAGGTTTTCAGGATACTAAATTCTCTTGGTTTTCTTCCTACCTATCAGACTACGCCTTCCCAGTCTCCTTTGCTGGATTCTCATCCAAGTCATGACCACTAACCATGGGTGTCCTACAGGCTCTGTCCTAGGTCTCATCTCTTCTCCCTTTATGCAAATTCACTTGGTGTTCTCCTTAGCTCCCCTAGATTTAATTGCCACCACTATGTTTAAGATTCTTAAATCTATATATTCAGCCCTAAACTCTCTGATGACTTTCATTCCCCTATCTCCAATTGCCTTTTAGTCATCTTAAAATGGATGATCAGTAGACATCTTAAAGTAAGAATGCCCCAAACTGAACTTATTATTTTTCCTCCTAAACCTTCCCCTCTTCTAAACTTCCCTATTATTATAGAAGGCACCATCATCTTCCCAGGCCCCCAGGTTGACAACCTAGGTTGATCCTCAATTCTTCACTCTCTCTCATCCCTCCCCCCACACATATTCAAACTGTGGCAAGGCCTGTCAATCTTACCTTTGCAGCATCTCTCAAATATGCCCCCTTTTCTCTTCTGACAATTCCACCACTCTAGTGCAGATCCTTATAACCTCATCCCTTGATTACTGCAATAGCCTGCTGGCAGGTCAATCTGTTTCAAGTCTCTCCCCAGTCTAATCCATCCTCCATTCAGTCACTAAAGTGGTTTTCCTAAAGCACAGGTCTGATCTACAAAATGCTCTGTTTGACATTTAAAGTCCTTCCTAACCTAGCCCTCTCCTACCTTTCCGGTCTTCTTACACCTTATTCCTCAACATGTACTCTTCAATCCAGTGATCCTGGCCTTCTCGCTTTTCTAGGTATAAGATACTGCTCTAGGCAGAGCCAAGATGGAAGCATAGAAACAGGAAAACTCCGTGAGCTCCCCCCTTAACCACCTCAAATACCAATACCTATATACTCTAAACAAATTTAGAGCTACAGAATCCACAAAGTGACAGAGAAAAACAAATCTCCCACTATAGGCAGCCCACCAGGGGGAAAGGAAGGGTCCATTACAGCAAGCAGGGAGCTGAGAACAGCCCCTTGTGAGCCCATGGTTTTAGCCCCAGGATGGCCCTGACCAGCAGTGGCGGGAGTGGACTTTGGGTGAGTGGATCACCAGCAGCTGTGGCAGTTTCCAGAAATATCAACCCATAAATGCTAAAGACAAAGTAAAAGGTCAGTGAAGAGCTCTGTTGGAACTGGGGGGGATGGAGTGCAGTTCGGCCTCTGCCCCTGGAGCAAAAAGCAGCAGAGTGGCAGCTGGGCCATGTGGCTGCTTCAGAGCTCCTGGCCTGCAGATTGTAGGGGGACCAAGTGACCATTCAGAGGGTAATGACTCTTGCCTTAATCTGCCTGGATCTGGATCACCGTCTTGGGTGGTGGTTCTGAGGTGTGTGACCATTGAGCCAGAGCTTGTGGGGGCAGCAGAGAGGGCACCCAACTAATAGCTCCAACAGCTATGAAAACCCCAGCAATTTGGGACAAAGCTCTCCTCTCTGGAAGCAGAGTTCTACTGTGGCAAAGAACTCAAAAGTCAAGTAATTGAGTGGCAACACGAGCAAGCCAAGGAAGCAAAGCAAGCTCAGCAATCCAACTTTGGATTCCTTTTTTGGGGACAAAAAGAATCAAAGCATGGAACGGGAAGAAGACAACACAGTCAGAACTCCTGTGCCAAAAGCTTCCAAGAAAAATATGAACTGGTTATAGGCTGTGGAGAAGCTCAAGAAGGATTTTAAAAATCAAGTAAGAGAAGTAGAGGAAAAATTGGGAAGAGAAATGAGAATGATGCAGAAAATCAGGAAAAGAGAGTCAACAACCTGACTGAAGAAAATAACACCTTAAAAAATAGACTAACTCAAATGGCAAAAGAGGCCCAAAAAGTCAATGAGGAGAAGAATGCTCTTAAAAAGCCAAATTTGCCAGATGGAAAAAGAATTTCAAAAGTTCACTGAAGAGAACAATTCCTTCAGAATTAGATTGGAGCAAATGGAAGCTAATGACTTTATGAGAAATCAAGATACTATTAAACAGAT
>JAQQSU010019306.1:0-10292 GCA_028627135.1 Pseudochirops cupreus
TACACATAAATTTATATAAGAGGGTTTACATATGCATACAAGCACATATCTGAGTAAATGTATAAATGAATCCATAGAGGGCATAAGATCAATTGAATAGGAAGGGATAATGTTCTAAATGGTGAAATTCTGAGATGAGAGAGGATTAGATTGAGAGGAGACAGGGAGAGTCAGAATGGGGTTGAGCATCTCATGGAAGAGGCAAGAGATAATTGTTACAATAGAGGGGGAGAACAGGAAGACAAAAGGGAAAGAGTCAACCTTACTCTCACGGAATTTGGCTTAGGGAAGGAATGACATAAACTCTAAATTGGGCATCTTGCCACACAGAAGAGTAGGGGGGATGATGGAGGGGAGGGCAGAGGGGGGGAGGGCTGATGAAAGTTCACACTTCTGTAGAGGGACAGGGATGGGGACAGGGTGGAGAGTGGTTGGGGGGGCAGGATAGGAAGAAGGGACATATGATAAGACTCACAGTGTGCTCACTTTGGAGAGGTTCTGCATAATTTCACATGTTCAGCTTGTATTTGATTGCTTGTCCTTCCAGTGGGGGTGGGTGATGAGAGAGGAAGAGAAAGAACCTAGAATCTAAAGTTCTATAATCAAATGGTATAAATATATATCTATATCTATATCTATATATATGCAATTATTATTATTGTTATTAACTTCATCCAACTGGAACTTGAGATACACAGGCACTGTGGTTGGGAGATCCATCCTGCCCTACCGAAAAGTCAGAGGGGTGAGGGGGGAAGACATAGGAGAGAATAGATTGGGGGAGGGGGGATACACTGGGATGCCTGTTTTGGGGTGGTGGGTAGGGGAAAGATGGGGAGAAAATTTGTAACTCAAAATTTCGTGGAAATGAATGATGCAAACTAAACTAAAATAAAAAATTTAATATAAAAAAATAAAAAAATAAAAAAAATAAATTGATGATTGCTGTAGATATGCCTGTTTTCTCACACATAACCAACTACCTTTTAGACATCTTGAATTGGATCTCATTGACATCTCAAACTCAACCTGTCCCTAGCAGAACTCAGTATTTTCTTCCAATCCCTCACCTACTTTCGAATATCTTAATTCTTTCAAAGGTGCTACCACAATCCCAATAAACCTGGATTACAACCTCAGTGCCATCCTCAATTCTTCTGCCATATAGGAATTTTTATTGAATTTAATTGGTCCTTGGAAGGAAGATGCAGTTCATTGGCATGCCTGAACCTAAACAGTTTGAGTTTAATCAAAACCAATAAAAGTCAAATTTTGCTGGAAAAACATTGGCTATTTCAGGATCATCTCCTTGCAACAGTGGAGTGCAGTGGAAATCCAGGTATCTTATGATTGTAGACCCTAGGGTATTTTCACCTAGAAATCCTTTTCATGCTTATAGCTAAATATGTCATCATGGCAGCTGTGGTGGGCAGCAAGGTCTCAAGATTAGAGGGAGACATTTTTTCCCCTGTCTAAATTTATCATGTTTGAAAATTTATTTCTTTATATTTTAATTGATTTTTCATATTTTTTTTGTAGGGGGGAGGGCAGGGCAATTGGGGTTAAGTGACTTGCCCAAGGTCATATTGCTAGTAAGTGTTAAGTGTCTGAGGCCGGATTTGAACTCAGGTCCTCCTGACTCCAGGGCCAGTTGCTTCTATCTACTGCACGACCGAGCTGCCCTGATTTTTCATATTTCATACTGCTTTAGTGATATATTCAAAACCCAGCAAACATCATATGCATTTTTATTATCATAAGAAGTTTCAATAGTTGAACAATCTCTTTCAAAAACTTGAGATATGATCTAAAAATTATATAAGAATTTCACAATTTATGTTTCAGGAATGGATCTATTTAATATATCTTTTTCTTTTGTAAATTCATTTTCATGTGATGTAGGTGGAAAAAAAGTTCTGGAATGAGAGTCAAGAAGTCTTGGTTACAGTGTCTGATCTCACTTTCCTTATGTGGACAAGATTTTTAGGCCTCTATTTTCTCATCTGTAAAAAAAAAAGGGGGGGGAGTAGGATCTTAAAAGTATGATTCCCTTCAGCTGCAAGTTGAGCAATATCTTAAAGAGAGGGATTCTAAGAGTTGGAAATAAGAAGAGAATGCATTCTATGACTGATGGATAGCCAGTGAAAATGCACAAAGTTGGAGTACTGCATTTGACTAATGGATGAAAGGTCAATTTTCCTATACATCCTATATAGAGATTTCTTTGTGTCCAGAGACACTGCTGCTCATCTAATTAGCCATTTAGTCTCCATCCACCTGCCCTATCCAAGAAAGCTGGCAGATGATCTAGGTCCAGGTCTGGTTCCTCTCCGGCACTGAAGCCTAGCTACAACACCATCTGTCTGTTAATTTGCTTCTCTATCTTCTATTCTCCATTTTCTATTAGCATCACTCTAATATTTACAAGAACAACTCTTCTCTTCTAAGTATGGCTGTCTTTGATTTCCTTATTCCTTGAACTTTTCCCAAGTTTTTTCTCATATCTCATAATCCTCTAAACAAAGGAATCATTTTCATACAAATAATTCAGAAGAATAGGAGAAACGGGTTATAGATTTGAAGAATTCTTCCTCCCAAAACCTGATAAAGTAGCTTTCATTTGTCTTTGTCTTTATTTATTTGCTTGGGAGTGAGAGAAGTCACATCATGATGTAGGATTCAATAGTTAAAAGACCCTGTTAAGTTTTAGTAACACAAAAGTACAAAACTCCAAGGTATTTTAGACCTGGGCGTAGAGGACATGGTAGAAGGAATAATAATGACTACTGATGAAAGTAATTAAGATGTTATTCCATAACTGACAATGTGGTGTTGGTTTAACTCTCATGTTAAATCAATTATTTGAGTTTATTATTGAGTACAATACGATTTAAGTGGGGAGAACACCTTTACATATAATGGTTCAGCTAAAGAAGTCTTTTTCTAAGCTAAAGAGTTAAGGTATCATATAATGCTCTCCAAGGTTCAGATCTTCTTAGCAGAACTAGACAGATTTGACATTAGCTCTTAAGAAAATTAAATAGTTAAGATAGTCTCACCCAAATGAAAAGCATGCTTTATATTTAAGCTTTTGTTCCTCATCTGAATGTGCAAACTTGGAGAAAAAGAAGTTTAAACCTCAAAATTATAGACTACTGCTTACAGAAGCAGTTCAATGGAGTCAAGAAGATCTGAGTTTAAAACCAGCCCGACATCTTCTAATTGTGTAACCATCGGCAAATCACTTCACCTCTGTCTCAGTTTCCTAATATGTAAAGTGGAAATAATAATATCTACTTCACAAGAATCAGATGAAATGTTTACAAAGTACATAGTAAAACTTAAACCTCTAGCTAAATGCTAGATACCATTTTTCTTTCAAGAAGATATTCAATCTCAACCTCTTCTAGAAAGCTTTTCTTGATTATCCACAATTCAAACATAGTTTCATAGGACTTAGAGCTAGAAAGAACCTTATAGATTAAACTCTTCATATTCATGACCTAGTGGCTAGAATTACACATTAGAAGGTTGCTCCTTTTCATAAATAATTATATGACACACCCCCATTCTACAAATACAGTCTACAAAGTATCCCTGAGAGTAAAAGAGCTATTTGATAGATAAGTTCAGCAAACTATCCTTCTAATCAGATCATTATCACAGGCAAAACTATTGCCCACAATCATCTAGACATATTGATCAACATACATTTCAGAACCATGTTCTTAAAAGATGTCACCATACCAAATACGTATAAACTGTAAACTATGTGAAACAAACAAATTAAATTTTAAAAAACTTTCAAAATATAGAGACCCATCAGAAGAAATAAAATTAAGATGATGACAGGATGAAGTAAATGTCATTCCCATCATCCTGTATGCTTCTGGAATTGTTTTACAGATGCTTTTAGTGAGTCTATAGATGATGAATGTATATCCTAATTCTTTTTTTTAATATAAAAAAGCAGTTACTTTATTCATGTAAGAGCCTGAAGTACATTTAACATAAAAGTATAATAGCAGAATAAGAACTTCTTTTAACACCATTTTTCTCCTGAGACCATCTAACAAGATGAGGGAAAAAAAGATTAATAATCATAGCACACAGTACCCAATATCTATAATGTAACCTAGTGTAGTTTAATTCTTAATGGAACCTATGAGACACAGATAATACACAAGTTTGGAATTAAAAGACTCTCTATGAGTAACAGCCACAGGAACTCAATAATGTTGACAAAGAAGTAATAAACATATGGCAGTGATAATCAGCTCATCTCCTCCAGAAATTACAGAATGTTTATCCTTAAGGATCCTAGACTTATTGATCAATTTATACGAAGCAAGTGTAGCTACATCTTAAAGAATCCCTCTAACAAGGACTTTGATTATGGTCATTACATCTTTAAGTGAGAGGAACTAGTATCTGGGGCACTGACAATAGTCCTCCTTAGAAGAGCTGAAACAAGGTATACAAAGAAGACAATTCTCCTGAGGACAAATAGAGAGTTTGTGTGCATGGAGAAAAAGCGTGTGAGAGACTGTAGCTAACTTCCAAGAGAGGAGGAGTTTGTGAGGGATTTGGAGAGTTAAATGTCAATTTTTTTAATCTTTTTTTTTATTTACTCATTTACTTTTAATTTACAAGATTCAGTTCCACAATCACTTGAGTTTCAGATTTTCTCCCCTCCCCCCCCAAGGTGGCGTGCAATCATGTATAGGATCTGCAAATACTTTCATATTGTACAATAGTTTGATCATATAGAAGGGTTGTAACCAATGAGTGATCACTGGGAAAAGAAAAAAAAAAGCAAAAGCAGACATGAAAGAGAACGACAACGTGTTTTGCTTCAGTCTCCATTAAATGTCAATTTTTAAAGAGTCTGAAGAGACATTGTAAAAAAAAACAACTGAGTTTATTTTTTGTTTTTATTTTTTGCTTTTGGTAGGGGGGAAGGTAGGGCAGTTGGAGTTAAGTGATTTGCCCAAGGTCACATGATTAGTTTTTTGTGTTAAGTGGCTGAGGTCAGGTTTGAACTCAGGTCCTCCTGACTCCAGGGCTGGTGCTCTCTATTCACTGAGGCACCTAGCCACCCCCTTTATTTTTTATTTTAATTTTTTGCTTTTTGAAAAAACTGAGTTTAACTTTTATTCTGTGGAGAAGACTTTCTGAGGAGAATTCCTAATAGACTTTAAACATTATCCTAAGAAAACAGAATTATTTAACTGTGGTTCCAGTGTTTTAGAAGTCAGAAGTTGTAGTTTTAGTTGGGTACTTATATCCAGCTGCATCTTTTCCACCTGCTTTTGAAGAGCACAGAGGTGAATTTAGTTATGATCTTTTTTTCAAAGCCAATACATTGTTGAAATATTTAAGTCTTGGTACTATTTGCTATTGTTAATAAATTATATGGCTAGCAGCATTTATATTTGGGTAAGTCTATCAACTCATGGTTTGAGAATAAAAGAGGAGAAAAATCTTATGGGAAAAGAGTTTCCTCAGGTTTTTATAAAACAATGTATGACCTCAGAGCTAATTAATTAATGAGAGAGATTTAGTGGTTTTTTTAAGTATATTTTTGAGGAGACATGAAACATATGTTTTGACTTTGAATATAGTAAAATAATTAATAAGTTAATAAACTAGTAGTAGGTTTGGGTGGAGGAGAAGGTGAGTTAAGTGCATTTATCCTCTGGAGTACTTGAAAAGTTTTGCTCACATAATACATTCCTACCCCTCCCTTCACCCCATTTTCCCAAAAAGGTGTTGTTGCACATGGGGTCTAACCCATGAGACTGTTTCTTTGGGTCTAGAAGCAAAAACACTGAATAAGAAAAGTATAGCAATTATGCAATATACCACTACATATTGCAATAATTTAACATCTATACAGCAGCTAGTAAGACCTGACTTGATGGCTAGAATTAACATCAAAGCTTTCTATCTTTCGCAAACTAACAGAGGACTGAATAAAAATCCAGTGCTCAAAAAAGCCTTGAGAATTCAACAAATTGCACAATGTGCATCATCATAGAACTATTGTTCACAACTGTCTATAGATAATATTGATCCCCAAACTCCCAACCCTTTTGAGAAATGTTACCAAATGAAATGCTCATATTCTCCAAGAAATGTGAAACAAACCAAAAACCTTTCAAAATATAAAGACTCAGAGGAACAAATCTAATTACGTGAGGGCAGGATGAAGTACATATCCTTCCCATTATCCTTTCTGAAATGGAATTGACCTAAATATATTTTTGTAGCATCTTCATATGATGAGTTTATAATCCAACTTTTTTTCAGTTACAAAAAAGCATTTTAGGGGAGGTGGAGTCAAGATGGCAGCATAGAAGCTGGAGAATTATGGAGCTCCCAACATAACCACATCAAATACCTATAAAATATGACTCTAAATAAATTTTAGAGCTCTAGAACCCACAAAATTACAGAAAAACACATCTCCTGCGGGGGGCAGCTCAGCAGGCAAGATGGGAAGGGCTCATCACAAAGTGCTGAGAGCTGAGCCCAACCTGATACCATGGCTTGGCCCTGGGGGTGGCCAGGACAAGCTGTAGCTGGAGCACTCCAGAGAGTGGATCATCAGCACCTGTAGCAGCTTCCAGAATTATCAACCCATAAGAAACAAGGACAAAGTGAAAGGTCAGTGGAACTCAGCTAAATTTGGGGAAGAAAAGTAGGTCAAGCCAACTGCCCCCAGGGCAAGAAAGCAGAGGAAGTGGCCCCTCATGGCTGCTCCAGAGCTCATGGCCTGCAGATTGCAGAGGGGCCAAGCGACCATTCAGAGGCTAAGTGCTCTTGCCTTAACCTGACTGGATCTGGATCTTGGTCTTGGACGGTGGTCCTGAAGTGCATGACCAGTGAGACAAAGCTGGTGGGGGCTGCAGAGACTGCACCTCCTAACAGCTCCAGCAGCTGGGAAAACCCCAGCAATTTGGGACAAAGCTCTTCCCTCTGAAAGCAGAGTTCTACTGTGGCTCAAAAATCAAATTAATTGATTGGCAACATGAGCAGGGAAAGGAAGCAAACCAAGCTCAGCAATCCAACTTTAGATTCCTTTTTTAGGGACAAAAAAGATCAAAGCATGGAACAGGAGGAAGACAACACAGTCAGAACTCCTGTAACAAAAGCTTCCAAGAAAAATGTTAGCTTGTTACAAGCCATAGAGGAGCTTAAGAAGAATTTTGACAACCAAATAAGGGAAGTGGAGGAAAAATTGAGAAGAGAAATGAGAATGATGCAAGAAAATCATGAAAAGAGAGTCAACAACCTGACTGAAGAAAATAATACCTTAAAAATAGATTAACTCAAATGGCAAAAGAGACCCAAAAATCCAATGAGGAGAAGAATGCCTTAAAAAGTCGAATTTGCCAGATGGACAAAAAAGCATTTTATTCAGCCATGCAATAATGTGCAGAAAATTTAAAAACAAATTAGTAATTTTAGGAAATAGAATTGTCCTCAGACCATCATTTCTGTCCAAGTTCTGTCCAATGAGATGTCAAAATAAAAGAAGGATATTTACAATAATGCTAACATAAACCCTTATTACCACACTCATCAGTACAACAACTTTCAGTTCTAGATCTCTTACTCTTATATTTGTGTATGAATTGTATCAAACCATATGACAAAAGAGATCAAGGACCATGATTTAAACAACATGCATATCATATAATAGTTTAAGGTTTATAAAGCACAACAATCTTCAGAAGGAATTGGAACCATAATTAGGTCAGGGAAGGTTATATGGAAATGCCAGCACTTTTCTGGGTGTCATTTTCCCTGTTAGTGGCAGCATTGGCAGTCTGCCCTCTCTGCCTTTAGGCCTTCCTTATGCCTTCTCTCCTTTTTTTCCTGAAAGGGTACATGTTCCCCTCTTCTCCATGATCTGCCAAGCACACATCTACTGGGATTATTGACTTTGTCACATGAATGGGCAGTCAGTTTCATGCCCCTGCTCCCCTGCCTAGTAGAATCTCTGGAAGCCTAAGTGGCAGACACTTGCTCCCATGTCCATTCAGTCTATGCTTTATCTACTGCTAGCCTTTATCTTCCTGAGTATCTTCACTTCCAACCAATAAAGCAGGTTTCTTCCTGGTAAGAAGTAGAGTGAAAGTCCCAGGCTTAGGACGATCATGGCACAATAGAGAAGTTCTAGTTGGACTGTGGCTAAGGGGAACTTAGCCAGGACAATGGATTTAACTTTGAGGGCCTAAAAATATGTGAGGCATATCTTCCTGCTTTTGTGTCTCCTATGCCGCTCCAAGTCTAGTATAAAGTTGACTGCCCAAACCTATTACCAGATGCTGCTTCATTAAGCCAAGTACCTTAAATTTATCATCTTTGGTCTCCTGATAGCTGAAAGGTAGAAGTACTCTAAGCCTCAGAAGGACTTGGGCCCACATTTCACCCTGCTTTGAACTGTTTCCCCCTCTTACATGGTGGACTGGTCTGAGCACCAGTCCCCACTGTGGAGGTGATTCTCACATCACTTCACAGTCAAAGATAATATCTATGTGATCACTTATCATTACCAAATTAATGAGAAAATGCCATCTGAATCAGCATATATCACCTGAAAATTGCCTTTGGAATAAGAGGCAAGTAGTGTTATTATTATTACATTTTTACAGATGAGGAAATAAGACTCTAAGAGTCAGCCTGGGATATTGAAAATAACACTAGATCAGAAGTTAGAGGACATGGTTTTGAATCTCCACTGTGACTTTTTCTAGACCTCAATTTCATCCTCTGAAAAATGAAGGGGTGACACTCTATGGCTCTGAAATTATTTTGCAATTCTAAACTTATGAGCCAAAGTGACTTGCCCATGGTTGCAAAGCTAGGGATTTGAAGCAAGGTCTTCTGATTCCAAGTGTTCTTTCTGAAGTTCCACACTACTTTCAGGTCTATTTGGTCTCTTTTAATCTTAGTGTAAGGGTGAAGTGATTGATAAAATCAACCAACTTACCCAACTGCACTTGAAGTGACTCATCAGTTACTTGATTGATCAATCATAGGCTTTAAACTAAGTGTGAAAAAATCCTTTGAGCCAGAATGACATTGCACACTGTGTTTGGATAAACCAAAGAAATTTAGTCAGTCCTAAGAAGTTGTATATAAATAAATTAACAAGAACTACAAAAATTCTAGAAATTAAAGTGAGCATAGCAATCCAGTAGAATGGAGAAGATTCCTCATCTTTAGCCTTGGATTTCCTTCCTTACCTCCTTTGGCCTAGGATTAGATCAGAACTACATCTGAGGGGCGTCCAGGTGGTGTAGTGAACAGAGCACTGGCCCTGGAGTCAGGAGGACCTTCGTTCAAATCCGACCTCAGACACTTTATACAATTATTAGCCATGTTACCTTGGGCAAGTCACTTAAACCCAGTTCCTTTGCCTTCCCCCCTCTAAAAAAAAGGAAAAAAAAGTACAACTGAAATAAGTAGAAAAAACAATTATTTAAACTCATTTTCCATTTTGATTCTATCATTATTCTCAAAAGGTAATTATTAATGTGAATTTGAGCATGGCTACTCTCTCTAATTCATTATAATTCAACTAGATTCTGCCACAGTGAACTTCTGAAATTCATGAGATTTTCATGGTCAACATACACATTTGTGAATTATATTAGTATTTTATATTTTTCAAGTGTACTCAAGATAATAAAAAGTGTTTGTGAAACTTCCAGGTAGCATTTACAGAACATGGAATAAGAAAAATCATTTATACCCCTGCATGTACATCATGCAACATTTTTCTGTTGTCTTCTACCCTGCAAAGTATATGCCCTAGTTTTTAATTCTATGGATATTCCCTGAAAGAAAAGTAGGCTACTTGCTCTTGGGGAAAATGATTTCATATAGATATGGAGAAAAGCAGGGCTCAGAAAAATAATCTGTAATTTTCATTTACTCAGTTAATTTTAAAGGATCTATAAATTCCATACTGTTCAACTGAACTAAATAATAATTCATGAACATTCTTTTGAGTTTAGATTTACAAAAAATGCATGTGGCCAAAGTACCTGGCAGACATAGAAATATTCCCTAAGTATATCATAAATAAGTTATAAACAAGACAGTCACACAGCTTCTGGGAAGGCAAAAATCAATGACTGATGGTGGCATGTGCTATTCCATAAAGTAAACTGTGTATTAAAAGATAATGTCAATTCTATTTTCAAACAGACAAATGCATAAACATCTCTGAGACTTACACTGAACATACTTTTCATCCTTCTATGAAGCTTTATCTT
>JAQQSU010019307.1:0-10292 GCA_028627135.1 Pseudochirops cupreus
TATCTATCTATCTATCTATCTATCTATCTATCTACATATGCAATTATTATTATTATTATTGACTACATCCAACTGGAACTCGAGATACACAGGCACTGCAGTTGGGAGATCCATCCTGCCCTACCAAAAAGTGACATAGGAGAGAATAGACTGGGGGAGGGGGGACACACTGGGATGGCTGTTTTGGGGTGGTGGGCGGGGGAAAGGCGGGGAGAAAATATGTAACTCAAAATCTTGTGGAAATGAATGATGCAAACTATAATAAAATTTAAAAAAAAAGTTTTAGTTGTGTGCATACTACCAACTCAAATATTTATTTCATTGGGTATTTTCTTCATAGGAAAAAAGGTTTCCAAAACAGAAAATGTTTGTTTTGATTGTTTTAGCCAAACAAATAGTACCCTGGTTCACTGGGAAAAATTGGATAGTATTCTACCATTCACTGTAATATGCCTTAGCCCACGCATAAATTGCAAATCCCAGAAAATGGAAACTAACCCTTTCTGCATTTGATGGCTTCCCTCTGTTAGGAAAGGTTCCTCTCTACTAAGTCCTACATAAATCTAAAGAGATATTATTTTAAAATAACTTAAATAGTCCAATGCCAAAATTGACCTACTACCATCATCTCAATTTCTTGTACTAGTATATTACTTCCTTTCCTGTAATCCCTGTTCACCATTTCCATATTTCTCTGATATTTCCTACTTCTGATCAATTGCTTCTCCAAAATTGCTACTCATTGAGCCTTTATTTCTTAAAATCTTTCTAATATTTCCACAGTTACACACTATCAGTAATCTTCTTTTCCAACTGTCTGCCGACAGCTAAGGAAACAGTGGTCCATTTATAACACTCGAGACTCAAAAAGGGTCAAAAGTATAATACTAGTGAATACCAGCCATGAATTTCAACTACCAGCTAAGGCCCATTTCAATTGTAACGAACAGCTGTAGGAGATGCACTGAGTAACCAAGACAACATACAGATAGAATTTATGCCAAAACTATTCTTAAATGAATTCTGGAACTTTTAAAATCTGAATTCACATAGTTGGATGAAGATAATGTCAGTTTTGTGAAAAATCCCTCACTAACCCTCTATACCAATGTTCTATCGTAGCAGAAAAATGACAGTGGACTCTTCGAGGGTGCACAAGTAATAAATGAGTGGGTCTGACCCAAGGGGGAAAGAAGAAATCAACAGACTGAATGTCTGATGTATGAAGACAAGCCTAGTTAAGTGACGAAAGGCCCATCAACAGAAGGTTGGCCACAAAGTGATCCATTTATTTTGACCAGAACAACACACAAAGACAGAGCATTTTTGATCTTCTTCTGTTGAGGGATGTACCCACATGGATGAAATCACAGAACCTGAAAGTATTTACTGAAGTAAAGGAGAAAGATATAAACTTAGAATCATAAAATAATTGAATTCTATTGACATCCCAAGGTCATAGAGACAAATGATAGTAGAGGCAGGACTACAACCTAGGTTTTCTGTTCAATAAATAGTACTTTCCACCTCACGTTTCTAGATCTTGGCTTCACTATCTCTACTCCTACTGATGTTTGACTAGTCATCAAAGATTCTGTTGTAAACAAACTTAAAAAGAAATGAGATCCTTAGTATTACAACTAGTAGCCAGAAAAATACAACTGAAAAAGCAGCAGCCACATTCAATCAAGAATGACAACAAATAAAGTACCCACATTTTAGAAAAGAAGGTAACATTCTGAAAAACCAAAGGTAACAAAACCAAAAGATCTGTTACAGAGAAAAAGAATGCATATTTAAACATTTAGTAAACTCAAAAGCAATTGCCCACAGTGAATGGCCACGAAAATAGACATATAGGAGTTAAGATGATATATATCCAGGTTGCAAACTTCAGTAGCAAGGGACCTTTTAATAAGAATTGGAGAAACCATTACCTCAGTCAGGAAAATCCTTAAAGGTCATCCAGTTCAATCCAATGCAGGAATCTGCAAATATCCCTAACAAGTGATCAACCCTGGTACATGAATTGAAGAGAGACTAAACTTTAATGCCCAAATCTAGCCAAGTCTAGTACTGGTAAGCCAAAAGGTGAAAAGTTTGGCAAACACTTGATCCCAAGTGTCTTACAAGAACAAAACAAAACAAACAAAAAAAAAAAACCAGTTAAAAAAGAAGTAGCAAAGGAAGCAAAAACAAAAACAAAACAAAAAATTATTTTAAACAAGTGCCCCTCTCCTGCATTCTCCATCACTCATCATAAGGTCATCTGATCAACTCCTAGCCCTGATTTTTTCAGGACTTTGAAAGGTCTCTTAGTGAATATGCAGGCCTAAAGAAAATCAAGCTAAAAGGAGTTTGCAGGGGCCAAAGCACTCCCCCATAGAAAAAGACACCCCTGCCTTCATCATCATCTTGCTGTATATACATATTTGTTTGCATGTTGCATACATAGATTATAAGCTCCTTGAGGGAAGGGATTGTCTTTTGCCTCTTCTTTGTCCCTAGTGCCTGGCACATAGTGGGCGCTTAGTAAATGTTGATTGAATTGAATTGAGAAATCCCGAAAGGGGAAGGTTTCAAGTCAGAGAGGGAGGAGCAGAGGTCCTGACCTCCAGCAAAAGGGATGCTCTCGGCCCTCTCGGGATGAGGCCAGGCCCTGGGTACCGGAAGGGTGGTGCTTCTCCCATGCATCCCCTCCCACCCCCCAGCCATGACAGTTCATTCAGCCTCGGGCAGACTAACAGACAGGCAGGCGGACAGACGGGCATCCCGCTCCCGCCCCAGGAGAGGCTGACAGCTGGACTGATGAGGGGAGGAGGCGACATCAGCTGGCTGGGGCGGGTCCATCACCCCCACCACCACCACCCCCCCGGAGCCCCTGCTCAGGATGCTGCCCCCGGGCTGAGCCGTTACCTTTGTGTAGAGCTCGGACGCGGCCATGGTGCCGGCGCCGCCCTATCGGGCCTCGACCCCCAGCCGATGCCCCTAAGGTCCCCCGGGCCGCCGGTGCTTCTGTTGCCTCTGTGGAGGCCGGATCCCGCATGGGCCGCCGCCGCTCCTCGAACCTGAGGAAGCGCGGGCAGCCCGCCGGGCAGGGCGGGAATTTAGGCGGCCGGCCTCAGGTGCTTGGCCATCCCTGGCGTGCGAATGCCCCGGAGCTGAACCCAACGCCACGGGATGCTGCCGCTTTCGCCGCTGCTGCTGCTGCTGCTGCTGCTGCTGCCGTCGCTGCCTCCCCAATCGCCGCCGCCGCCGCCGCCGCCGCCCTGTGCATTGTGGGAGCGGGAGGAGGCAGCGCTTCAGCGCTGCTTCAGCCGCTGCTCCAGTAACTCCTGGGCTCACGCTGCCGCCCATCGGCTGCGTGTGCGACCAGAGCATCCTCCACGAGCCAAGCAGCCCGAGGCGAAGGCGGGGACGCGAACCCAGGGGCCCTGCCGCCATCCCCACGGACCAGAGCCCCTCTAGCGCTCCGGCACGACACTTCTTACCTCCACCTGCAGAGGGACGTAAGCCCCTGGCAAATTTGGGGTCACTTTTTGGGGGGTGGGGCAAGCCACCACACTGTGGCAGGCCTTGGGTAATGCAAGATGAACCTAGTCTCCCAGGAGTTGCAATAGAAGATATTTTCAATCTCAGTACGATATTGACTAGAAAAGATAAAACTGGAAGCTCCCATCCCGTTTCACCTTGGGAATGGGAAGAAGAAAAAAAAGACAAGATGAAGGATAGATCAGAAAAAAGCCAGAAAGGAAAACAGAGAACACTGCATTTCTTCACAAGTAGGACATCAGAGTTAAAGCCACCGCACATAACTAGAAGAGTTTCTTCTCCCCTACTTAAGAAACCCATGGGTATTCAGACAGACATACTTCTATACCTTATCATTTGTAACTGACCAACACTCAAATATCTATATCAAAACTAGTATGAAGTAGTTATGAGTTCAAGTTTGGGGCTTCTCTTCCCCCACCAGAGAAAGGCTAAGGGGGATGGGCAGTATTATTCAATTCAATGTCCCTCCCAACCCTGTTCCCTCTCTAGGACTTCCAAACAATGCCATCTCATCCAGGAACTTCCCTCAGAGCCTCGAAACACCTGATCTTGGAACATCCAACCAGCCCAGGTGCCTTCTCGAATGGAAAATCCCTCATTGAGATCCATTGGTGAGATTGGAAATATGATTCAATGTGATATCCCTCCAGGCTTCATTCCTGGTGTCTGATGGTCAAAACATTCCCTCTCTCTCCATATGCACCTCTTCCTTCCCGCCCCCAGCTTTTCAGCTCCCTTTTGTGTATTGTCTTCCCCCATTAGAGTGTAAGCACTTTGAGGGCAGAGACTTTCTTTCTGCTTGTATCTGTATTAGCAGCGTTTTGGTTCTATTTAGTAGCTTAGGCCCACTGAATCTCCTAGCCTGAGTTTCTGATTCCCACCTCTCAATTTTCCTTGGACTTTGGATCTCTTCTCCCCATTTCTTCCTGCCTTAACTGACTTTCCTAGGCTTTGGTGTTCTTCCTTTCTGTACCCACAGTATTTGATTACTCTTCCCTGACTGAACTGACTTCATGAATTTTATCTATGCCTCACCCCACCCCACCTCCTGTTTGCCTAGACCAACCCCCTTCTCATTAAGTTAAATTTCTGGGTTGCCCTTGAGTTCCAAGTCTGCCTTATTAATTTTATGGCAGCAGGAAAGGAGAAAAGACTCTGTAAGAGAGAATAGAAATGTATTTCTAATGCCTCTTGGAAGTTGACCAGGGAGGATAAAGTACTGAGGCAATGGAAAGGTAGGAAGAGATGAAATCAGTCATACTTTTCCCAACATCTTTAAGTTTCATCTTCGCTTTTGAAGGGACTTCTGGTTTGTCACACCATGCCATTCTTTCCATGTAGACAGGAGTAAACAGATTTGTGAGTATGGGTACACTCACTGGGGCAGATGGGCCAGATGGACCAAATTCCTTCCTGATTTTGACTCCTACCACCAATAAGCTGCTGCCATTGCAGCCCAAACTGGGAACTCTGTTGTTAATATGGGACATGTCTTGGAGAACTACCATGGTCACGATGGAGAACCAGAGTGTAGACTGGGATTTAGAACCTAAAACAGACCAGCAACCTGAGATCAGATTGGATCAAGACTGAATGGGATTAACAGTTACTACTGTAAAATCCCTAGCCATTGTTAGACCAAGTGGAAAATCATTCCCAAACACTATCATCTTTTCCCCCCAATTATTTATGAATCAATTTGAGCAAGTCTCAAACAGGAATTTATTTCCTCCTAATCTTTCTCACGCTCTGAGCAGAAGTCAGAATCATCAGAGGGAAAGATGATGGGGTAAAGCAACTTCTTTACATTTTACCATGTGCCACCTTTCTTAATTCAGCTACTTAACTATATTTTGACAAGTCATGTGGCCTTTTTTAAAAGTGAATTGTTTGAGTACATGAATGAAACTAGTCAACTGAAAGCCTGGTTTCCAAACTGATTAGGTGCTCTAGAGCACAGATGAGAGATTTCCTATCTTAGTAACTTTGGAGCATATGGATATCATACTCCCTAAATCTATTTTTACCCGAGGGCAAGCACCCCAGGCACCATAAACTCAATGAGTTCAGTCAGAGTGGTGAGATGGAAATCAGTTTAAGCTAGTAGGCAAAGCACTCTATGATGAGCAGTAGGGATCTTGAAGCCTTCAGGAAAGGCAGCAAATGGACAGTAAATCCTCCTCTAATGAAGCCATTGATCTAGTAGCTTAAAGGTAGTAGCCATAATATATGCTACACTCCTAAGTCCTGCTGATTTTATTTAGGTATCAGAAAGCAGGATAATAAGCTAGG
The DNA here is from genome assembly GCA_028627135.1 of Pseudochirops cupreus. Taxonomy (NCBI): domain Eukaryota; kingdom Metazoa; phylum Chordata; class Mammalia; order Diprotodontia; family Pseudocheiridae; genus Pseudochirops; species Pseudochirops cupreus. The sequence goes on from JAQQSU010019307.1 coordinate 5,848, forward strand.
TACATTTTGCATCATCATCAAGGGAACACTTAACCCATACCAGACTGTCACATTAGGAATGGAGGGTCAAGAAGTTATTATAACTCAGGATATAAACAAATGCTTCTACTAAAGTTCAGTCTGAATGAGATAGTCAAGTCTCAAAAACCTAAATGGAAGGGACTTTGCTTCTTCAAGAATACAATGTAGACTAGAATCACTGAATTGAAGCTTGACTGGCATTAAAAAGAGCATTTTTTTACCTAGAACCTAGTGATGGACTTTGGGTCCAAGAAAAAAAAAAGGATAAGGACTACAAGAATGTATCAGCTGACCTAGAAGTAAACTATAGCAATAGTTAAGGAGCCTTTTTAATGAACTGGACTTAGGACTTGCAAGTTATCTAATTTGTTTCTAGTTTTCATCCCCTCTCACCCACCTTACCCCCCAAAATTCCATACTCTGCAGTAATCCTGTATTTTATTGTAACTATATTGTGTTGAAGAGAGATAATAGGGAAAAAGTGTAGGAGATATAAAGAGGAAAGAATATGATCCCAAGACCACAGTTTTTGAGGAAAAATCAACCCAAATGTTCTGGGCCATGGCAATAGAAAGTTATTGAAGCAATGAAAATGTTCCATGGGTTTTCTGTTTAGAGGATGCCCTGTACCTGTTTTATTCACTCAACAGCCATTTACTAATGCCTGGTGAGAAATACCATGGCTTTGCCTTTTTTGATCACCAATTCTTATTAGAAAAGAAAAAAGAGCCCACACCTTCAATATGTACATATTTACTTGTTTATAAGTTACTTACATGTATTATTATTCTACTGATTATGTATATTATGAATATATTAAAAGATTTAAAAGATGAGAAAAAAGTGAAAAAATTGTCTCTTATCCAAGACATATAAGGAACTGATTCAAATGTTTATTACCCATTAATAGATAAATGATCAAAGGATAAACAGTTCTCAAAGCAAGAAATTTAAGCTATCAACAGCTAGATGAAAAAATGCTCCAAATCACTAATAATTAGAGAAATGCAAATAAAAGCAAACCTGACAGTCCACCTTACACCCCTCAGATGGACAAAAGGAAACAAACAAGAAAATTACAAATGTCAGAGGGGGTTTGGGGAAATGGACACACCAGGGCACTGTTCTCAGAGCTATGAATTGGTCCAGACGCTATGGAAAGCAATTTGGAATTATGACTCCCACATCACTAAACTGTGCATCCATTTGACCCATCTACACCTCTACTTCTAGGCATAGGCCTCAAAGAGATCAGATAAAGAGGAAAAGGACCCATATAGATAGAAACATTTATGGTGACTCTTTTGTATAGAAATTTTTTAAAAGTATGGAAACTAAAGCATTATTGGAGAATGACTAAATGGCATTGGAATGGCTTAAATGGAATGGAATATTAGTGTGCTGTAAGAAATGGTAATATGGACAGTTTCAGAGGAAAGGAGGAAGGCATCTATGAATTGATATAGACTGAAGTGAGGAGAACTAGGAGAAAAATGTATGTAATAACAGCCTTATAAAGAACTCTGATCAATGCAGTGACAAACCATAATTCCAGAGGACAAGACTTACAATGAGATTTACATTTTAGAATGTTTATTTGTTATGAAGATTTTGTTTTACTTTTTTGTGGTTCAATTGGAAAGAAGTGGAAAAAGAAAAAATAAATGCTTATTAATCAGCAAAAAAAATTTTTAATAAAATATTATTTGATCCTAGATTCAAAAGGGAAGCACTGGAGTGTACCAAGTAGGGAAGTGACATGGTCAGACTTGTGGTTTAGGAAAATCACTTTGGTAGCTATGTGAAAGATACTTTGGAAAGGAGGAAGTCTCAAGGCAGAGAGACTAATTGGAGGCCATTACAATAATCTAGGCATTGGACTAATTGAACAATGAAAGCCTGAATAAAGGTGGTGGCAGTATGAGTAGAGAAAAGAAGCAGGATATCAGGGAGGTGCAGGCACAAAAGGCAAGATTTAATGACTTATTAGACACATGGTGAGGATAAATAAGAAATTGAGAATGATACTAAGGTTACAAACCTGGGAGATTGGAAGAATAGTGATGCCTTTGACAAAGTTAGGGACATTTGGAAGAAGAGCAGATTTGGGGCAAAAGAAATGTAATAATATCTGTTCTCTATTCCAAAGTTTATGCTATGATCTTCCTTTTCCCTCAGGGCTAAACTCCTTGAGTAAACTTTTTACATTGAGCGCACTAACTGTCCTCTAGTTCTCTTCTAAACTCTCTTCAATCTGACTTCAGCTTCATCATTCAACTGAAACTGCTAGTTTCCCAAATTCCCAAAGTTACCAATGATCTCTTTATTTACAACTCTAATGTAAATATTTTGTTGATCCTTATCCTTCTTGACCTGTCTGAATCATTTGATACTCTGGATCACCTTCTCCTTCATATTCTGTCCTCTCTAGGTTTTATGACACAGTCTTCCTATCTTCTACTTCTAAATTACCTTTCCTGGGTTTTTCATCCATTTCATACACTCATTAGGTGTCACCCAAAGCTTTATACTGAGCTCTCTTCTTTTTTATTTATACTGTTTCACTTGGTGATCTCATTTACACTTTTAGGTTCAATTTTCTCTATGCAGAGGATTCCCAGATTGCTAAATCCAGCCCTATACTCTTTGCTGAGCTACAGTCATGCATCTCTAATTACCTCTTAGACATCTCAAATTCAATGTCCCATAAAGCACCTGTAATGGTAATGGAATTTAAAGATGCCCTTGTATTGGCTTGCTTTTCAGGTTAAGTGTTAAGACACAGAGCATGTGAATCCCACAGGTGGGATGGACTTGTCAACATGACTAGAGGGGGCTGAACAGGGAGGAGCTGGTGTCCTGTATAGGAAGAGGCCCAAGCTGAGAGAACTTTTGCGAGCCACATTGTGGAGGCAGAAAGAGAAAGAGAATTGCCAGGGGCCAGAGTTGCTGAGAGAGAGAGAGAGAGAGAGAGAGAGAGAGAGAAAGAGAGAGAGAGAGAGAGAGAACTGCCAGCTGAAGCTTCCCAGACTGCTGAGGGACAGTTGGAGCTCCCCAGGACTTTTGAGAACTGCCACCTGGAGCTGCCAAGAACTGAGGAGGCATGACTGTGATGCTGGTATTTTGTCTGTTTTGATGTTACTTTGTCAGAGTCTTTTGTTGATAGAGGCCTCAGACCTTGTTGGGCCTAAGTTGATTTCACAAGCAGAAGGTGAACTGAAGAGGATGCCGGCAATTTGTATGAATGTTATGGTGTCTTTGTTAAGCTTTGTCTTCCCAGGAACAGAAACTGCTGAGAACTTGCCTCGGGTCAAGATAAAGAAAAGACCTCTCCTTGGGTATTGAATACTATGATGATATTGTAACTTTGTTGTGACCTGGGGGCAGATGGCTTTTGTGACTGACCCAATGAATGTACTTTGTTTATGATTGGAAACTAATCTCCACTTGAGAAGAGAGACTTTGTGATTGACTAAATAAATGTACTGCCCATGGGTGGAGTACTTTGACTTTGTACTTTGTGACTGAATTGAAGGCTTACTAAATGATTAAGTTACACATGGTGAATGCTGTATTTTGATTTTCTGTGAATGTTTTGCCTTAATTTGTCACTGAATAAATGGAGTTTACTATGCTTGTAATCAGAACCTTAGAGGATGCTCATGGCATTACAGCACCACGAACTCAGCATGTCCAAATAGAATTCGTTATCTTTCCTCCCAATCCCTTCCCTTCTCTAAATTTCCCTGTTATTGTCAAGGGCACCACCAATCCTCCCAGTTTCCCAAGATCACAAATTTAATGTCATACTTAACTCCTCACTAATCCTAATCCTAAAAGTCCTCATTATCACTCACTCTATATATTCAATCCTTCAACAAATATCATTTCTACCTTCATCTCTTTTATACATACCCTTCTCTCCACTCACATATCCACTCTCCTGATTCAAACGCTTACCTGGATTATTAAAATAGCTTACTTTTTTTTGTATGGATTTCTTTTTATTTTATTTATTTTAGTTTACATCATTCATTTCCATGAGATTTTGAGTTACAAATTTTCTCCCCATCTTTCCCCTACCCCCCCTCAAAACAGCCATCCCCTTGTATGACCCCTCCCCCAATCTAATCTCTCCTACGTCCTCCCCCATCACTCCTCTAACTTTCCAATAGGGCAGGATGAATCTCCCTTCCACAGTGCCTGTGAATCGTAAGTTCCAGTTGGATGTATTTAATAATAATAGTAATAATAATTGTGTATATATATATATGTGTGTGTGTGTGTGTGTGTGTGTGTGTGTATACATATATATTCTTAACATTTGATTATAGAGCTTTAAATTCTAGATCTTTCTCTTCTTCCCTCGTCAGCCACCCCCACTGGAAGAACAAGCCATCAAATACAGACTGTACATGTATAAT